>PNEQ01111324.1:0-59051 GCA_003012365.1 Medauroidea extradentata
TAGAGGATGGGGGCTTCAAATACCTTCGACAGATCAGTGTAATGCACAGCGGGGTTGCCTACGCTGAGTTTTCATTGCGCTCCCCTACGAAGACGGTACATTTCCGCCTACGGGTTTATAGTTAAAAAGTGCTTGTTTTGGCTCGTACTACCTGCCCTCAAGCGTTGTATCATGAATTAATATACACCCTGTATATGGCCTACGTAAAAATACTACGAACTTTTTTTGGATAAGTCTATAAATTCTACTTTAGTGCAATTAATTTAATGCTATATCCTCTGAACATGCTTTGCAAACATTTTAAAAAGTCAGAAACCTTTACATGAATATTTATCGTCTTACTCATGCCGTTAAAAAAACCGTGTATGGTTTTACTCGTTTGGGTTCCCTTTGCTCAATTTATGTTGTAAATCAAACTGGCCTTCTCATCCTCTTCTATAAAAACAATAATTACCCACTGTGCTGCTTAGATTCACTGCTACCGTAAAACGGGGTGATTAGAAACACTGGGGTGAATAGAATGACATTTTCGAAGTTAAATTTTCGGTATTAATTTTGTTTTAAAAATTCTGTTCTTAGGTAGGCAAGTTAAAACAGTTTACAAACAGAAGTTTTATAGTAATTATAATTTTTTCAAACAAAAGATGTCAGCTAGGAATTTATTTCTAATTTTGTTTCTATTCGCCCCGTTTTACGGTAGGCCTAAGTATCATTTTGTCACTTCCAGTCATGTTGTATTCGAGATTATGTTAACCAAAGGAATGTCGTATCTCAGGGTAATTACTAGCACGCAGACTTATACTGACCAGTTTTGTGTTTAACACAGTAAAACTTGTCGCAATTTTAGACACTATACAATAATTTTGAAGGTAAGGTTACGAAATAAAGCATTTAGATCAACTGCAATATTCATTACTTATTGAAGTACAGCATTAAATAATAAAGCTAAAATACGTAGTCTTACACAAAAGTATCTTTCCGATAAGAGAATATTATAAAAAATCAATATGAGAAAGATACTAGAAAAATTTTTTTGCACACATGGTACATTCATTGCAATTTTAAATCGCCTGACTTTAAAAGATCACGAAATCGATCAGTGATAGCCATCCTATTCTAGTATTTTTTCAGTCAACATGAGATATGGTCGTCGTTTTTTTTTAAATATTAAGGGCGTTGGACCAGTAAAATTTCATTTTTCTATATTTGTGCCAAACACTGTTCAACTTTTACGCATCAGATAACATGTCATTTCCCCAAATAAAAAAAGTTACGACCCATAGTTTTTGCACTAATTTCTCATCATCTCAAATGGCCATTGCAGTGTATCCAAAAAAAAAAAATAAATAAAAAAAAATAGTTATCAACTAAAGAATTTTAAAATTACAGGAACTGAAAGTCATTGTGTCTATGCATTTTATAACTTGTTTGACAGAAGTTTGTTTTGAAAATTCCAGTAGTAGCCAGAAGTCAATGTTATGCAAAAATGTACTAATTCTCATAAAATAGTTAAAAAATACAAACACGTGTCCCATTATATTCAAAAGTGCCTTAAAGTTGCCCGTATAATTTAGTATCAGTATAAATTATCTAGTTCCTGCAAGTTAATTACTTCTTTTTTATTTTGGCTACACCACAACAGCCATTTTGCCACTTTGATAAGTGATAATGCTATGACTATGGGACCTAATTTTTTTTTAATTATTTGAGGAAATTACATTTTATCTAATGTATTCAAAGAACACTATTATTGAGTAAAAGTGGCGTCTTCGCGATTATTACCAAGTTTGGATATTTTTGTCCAAAATTTTCACGAACTGTAATATTTTGCTGGATATGCGTCGTTACTAGCAAATATTGCTGAGTCGCATAAAACACACAGTTACGTAAAAAGACTAAGCACGAGAAAATAAAGCAACAAAAAAAAAAAGAAATAAACTATGGAAGCTGTAGTCAACAAACATACAAGTAGTTCCGTAGTAGGAATGTAGTATGTTTTATGCTTATTATTTAATGCTTATTCATTTTGTGTAACTGTGAGTTTTCTACGATTCAGCGGCATTTGTCCAACAGAACACTTCAGATTGTCATACACCCCTCACTGCAAAAAAAAAATCGTTCAAAGATCGTAGGATATTTAGGTCAGTCGTATACGAGCGACTTATCGTTCGTAAACATATCGCAGTGAAAAAATTTCGTAATCAGGCCCTTGACTAACATTAATTCTACTACAGGTTGGAAAGGTCAATGTTAAAAGTTTGTGACGGTGAAAATGTCTGTCGCTTTAGCGCTGGTATCGGTAATGGGTGCATACTGACCAATCACAGAGCTTTAAGTTACATAAAGTTAATAATTTAAAACGCGAAATTGGTTTATTTACACTTTAAAATTAAGTTAAATGACTTATGTCATTTCCAAGCCTATTTAAATTTAATTTTACTACGGTTTCGTATTTTTCTGGTACCTTAGCGATAGCAGCGAAACTATCGGCAGAAATTTTCCCTGTGCCAAACTCTCCCATAAGAAAACACATTTTGTTTCAAACCTGTGGTAGAATTAACCTTACCCTGACCTACCCCGCCTCGAGACAAGAGCGTCTGTAGCGGACAGTGGGCGGGAATAGTGACAGCCTGCCTGTCTGACCCTGTTCGCTGTTTGCTCAGGCGGAGTGCTTGTGGCCCGACGTTGCCATGTCGTCGCAGCGATGCGGCGACGTACAAGCCACTGCGTCGCGTCTGTATGTGACACTCCAGGCAATGTCCTGACCAACTTACGAGGCGTTTGATGCCCAGAGACAGTGAAGCGATATGGTTCAACGTTCCGAACTCGACTGCAACAGCATCGCTCATATTCGCGGCGCGCCTAACGGGCGTGCGGTGTTTTCGTACTATTTTCATATGGGAGATGATGCTATATCGCGGAAATATTTGTGGCAACATACCCTTGAAGACGCTGTAGTTAATTGCAACACACATGATTGGATGACGTACGTCTTACACAACGTAGCTGTCTGCAGACCAATACCAGGCATCACATATTACAATAGCGGGATTCTTATTGGCTCAGTCAAACAGGGCAACAGCTCCAAGTACAAGCTAAAGCCAGTAATCTTCTGGTAAACTGAACGTGTGTTGAAATCCAGCAAACAGTCAAGTTTTACCGCTATAAACCATCATCTCTATGGGACCATGATCTTTCATTTATTTCAAACAATTGCAAATAACTCTAATATTTTATAACAAATGCTTTGAAAATATTTGAGACTTTGTAGAGTCATAGGATACATAGAGCCCGGTAATTTTCGCGAACATATTTTTGCAGCACTTTGTTTCAGTGCCTTACGTGCGCACCTGCATATCTGATATGTGCTCAGTGATTGAATACCTTAGCATACAACATCTGGATGTTAAACCCGCAAATCACAGATGTGATGTGTCACAGTTATTCGTGCACTGATTGTCACAGTCAAATGAATAATAACTCTGCACAAAAACACTCTGCCAATATTCATGAAGTTGAGCTGCAGGTGTGCACGTAAGACACTGAAACGAAGTGGGGCAAAAATATTTTCGCGAAAACTACCGGACTCTAACATTGCACAATTTTGCCAGAGCGTTTTTTTTTTAAATAATGTATCGTTTGTTCGAAAAAAATATTTTGCTTCATTTTGGCTTATTTTGACAGCAAAATATGCTATTTCAGGGCTAAAAATCTAAAAATCTATTTGGTATATTGCAACAGAAAAATTCATATACCAATGATGATGTATAAATAGAGCCCACGATTTTTGGTGAAAAGGATTCTGCAACAATTGGTTTCAATGCCTCATGTGCACATGTTCAGCTCTGCTTCGTGGTCAGTGATTGGCTGTATTAAGTTCTCAGCGTCTCGGTGTTTTACCCGCAAATCACAGACGTGTGGTGTCGCAGTAACCATGTTCCTGTTGGCGCAAGTCAAATGAGCCACGTCTGTGCAATAATTAGAGCCACGATTTTATGGCGAAAAGATTTTGCAACATTTGGTTTCGATGCGTCATGTGCACACCTGCAGCTCTGCTACATCGTCTGTGATTGAATGATTTTACTCTCACTGGCCTTGGCAAATTATAGACGTACGGAGTGTCAATAATCTTATTCTGATTGGTGCAGTCAAATGAGAAACGTGTCTGAACATAGACACGCTGCCAATAACCTTGAAACAGAACTGCCGATGTGCACGAGAGACACTGAAACAAAGTGGGGCAAAAATCTTTTCGCGACAAAATCGTGGCCCTAGCAATAATACATTCAGCCAATAATCAAGAAGCAGACCTGCAGATGTGCACGTAAGGCGTTGAAACAAACTGTTGCAGAATTTTTTTCACCAAAAATTGTGGGCTCTATGTATAAGTGTTAACACTGTAAGAATGAATTTTTGATGTATGTATTAATTTGCGTTTAAAAAAAAATATTTTCGAAACCGCTGCAAAACTAAAGAGTGAGGCCTTAAAGTGGTGACCCTACAATTTTATTTCTGGAACGTTTGTGGTAAAGTCAAACGCATACTCCCAACGTTGTGTTTTACGAATTTGGGTGGTATTTTTCCAGTTCCAACTGTTTAAATAATCCGTTTTTAGCCATTTTGAAGTGCCCGAAAACATGCTTCTAATAAGCATGTTGCAGTTTTAAAACGATAGAAACCTAGTTTTAACCGTGTGGTATTTTCTCAGATAAATATATTGTGAATAATTTTAGCTGTTTCGCGTAGATAAGAACAGGCGCGGCACTCGTATAACACTATTCATTCGTCAGGTGCATTAAGGCTCTCAAGAGTCCTGTACAGCAAGTGCTACACTCCGCGTTTGATGCCGCCTCTACACATCGCCGAATGTACCCGAATGCGAGTGTGTAGACGGTCATTCGTCTATTTTTTCGTGCTCGCGCGGCAAATGTTTTGACATTCGCGCCGAATGCTGAGTGGCGATCCGTCTGGAGTCTGTTTTTTTTGTGTGCACACATCCATAGTATAGTTGTTTGTTTACTGACTGGATTTATTTGCTTGAACATACTCCATTGCGAAATAAATGACTGTCAAAAGAAAACTAAAAATAAAAATAAGACAAGAAAACATAAGCAGAGTATGCTTTAGTCATCAGGATACATACACAACATGAAATTCCAAAACTGGAATCTGGTCAGATAAGACAAGGAACAAACAGAAAATAAAAGAAATAACAAAAATATAAAAAGAGACCTAAGTTGACATGCGACACAACGATGAGACGAAACAAAAACACAAACAGAAATACAGCAAACGACACGACGATGAGACTAAACAAAACACAAAGATGTCGGACACAAACAGAAAAAACAACAAACGATACAAACGATGAGACGAAACAAAACACAGTAGTTTTCCAAACAGTCAGTATGAACGACGTTTCGGGAACTGGAATCTGTTCCCCCTCGTCATTTCATGTTATGTATGTATCCTGATGACTAAAGCATACTCTGCTTATTTATGTTTTCTTGTCTTATTTTTATTTTTAGTGTTCTTTTGACGGTCATTTATTTCGCAATGGAGTATGTCCAAGCAAATAATCCAGTCCTGTTTGTTTACTGTCGAACGAGAAGCACGCGAGCTGTGATCTAAACGTCTGTACATTAGCGAAAATGACGGAGTGGAGTAATGAACTGACTTACATTTTTACACGTGATTCATTTTGACTTCAACATTCTTATTTGTCGACACGTTCGCCGAATGTGTAGATGCGTATATTCGTGCACGAATTATTCGCCAAAACATTCGTCGATACGTTCGGCGATAGTGTAGAGGCGTCATGAGGTACGGAAGCAGGGAGGCGATGGAAGCTAGACTGGCCTGTGTGTCAACAACGCTATCGCCGGGCGCGAAGACGCTGTGCAGTGTTTGGGCTGTAGAGTTTTTCCTATTGGACTGCCCTACTCTTTTATTTACGTAAGTCCGCATTGAAGTCCAACGCGTGCTTCTCGACATTTGTTTTATGATTCCGGTTTGTATTTCTTTACGTGATAGCATTCTGACAAAACCATTTTTTAGTAATTTTGAGGTGCCCCGACACCACGTTTCTAAGCGTGATATCTAGAAAAGAAAGATATATGAGCGTAGTTTTAAATGTGTTTTCTTTACGTAAATAAATATATCGAACGCACGTTTAGTAATGCTTGTTAAATAAATTTTTTTCTAACAAACTGTAACAATGTTCATGTGCCAGCTCTGTAGGGCAGGTGGGGACTCACCCCACGTGTTGAATTATTTAATTTCACGCTTTTTTTTTTTTTTTTAAATTCTGGGAAGAAAAGTGTGAAGTTTGCAATTATAACGTGCGTTATATTTATCTTGCTCTTCATTAGTACAAGTATAGCTTTTGAACTTTACCGTACATTTATGCCGCAATCAAACGATTTTTTGACATCATTAATTTACTAGGCTGATTGCAGCCTAAATACTTGTTGAAATTTCAGCTGCTATGCTCGTACTGTGGCACAAGATAAATAGAATTCACGCTATAATAGCAAATTTCACATTTTCTTATCAGAATCTAGAAAAAACGAAAAATAAAATAATTCAACGCAGGGCGAGACTCCTCCTTAAGAGTGAGTAACATTAGTGTTCTAAAATTCCCGGAAAATTTGGTGAAAGGAAAAAAAAAAACAGGAAAAGATCAGGGTTTTTCCCCCAAATTTTCTGGAAAAATTAAAAAAATTGGAATTTTTTTTTTAAATCATTGTGAAATTTTATTAACCCCTGTGGTGGCTAAATAATATATAGCAACGTATGTAAGGCCAATAAAATAAGGAGAAAAGCGGAGAATTGGCCTATCTGATTCATTCTGAACGTTTACTTAAAAGCAAAGTATAGGAATGTGGAAATATATAATAGAATTTGAGTTTCACAAGAAGAAAATGGCAAATTATAAAGTTGATAACTGTAAAGCAACAGCAAAGTTCACAATTTAGCCAGTTGATGCAAGCAGCAAGATAATTAATAATTAGGCTATCTTAGTGAATTACTTGTGAATTTGAACTACAAAGGGTTTTTTTGTTGTAATTGAAACTGCTTTCCTGACCGAGATTGTAAATTAGGTATGAATGAGTATGATAACTATTTCTCGTTAGTTCATGTGCATATTGTTTATTTTTCTGTACCAAGTTTTATGTTACATTTACTGGTTATTTCATTTTCGTAGTAGGGTACTATGTGTATTGGCAGGTAGGCCAGAATGTAAATACATATAGGCCTACCATCCAGAATTTTAATTCAGAAACGGTATAATAATTTTTATTGCAATTTTTTTCCAATTTTCTGCAATTTTTCACCTTGATGAAAAAATTCAATTTTTCCCATTTTCACATCAAAGGAAGAAACCAATTTTTCCGTCGCCCCCCCCCCTTCCCATTTTCCCGGTTTTTTTCCCGAAGCTTCAGAACCCTAAGTAGTAGTCACCATTTTGAATTTTTGTATTTTGTGTCTTAATTTTTCTTCTGGGCAAATACATGGAACTTTAACTTAACTGAAGAATAGAATACATATTAAGGGAATTTTAAACACCATACATCTTATATTCAGTTACTATTGTTTCATATCGAATTGCAGAACAGTTACGACAAAAATATATTTAACATGTCTGTAAGCACGGTAATGTTGGCAACAAGTTACGATAATTAGTTATTCCTCATGTTTTATCATACATATACACATACTAAAATAATTTCTAGTTTTATCCTCATGTTTTCTACTTACTGGGGTACACTACATTAGGGTATGTTATAAATTTACTGTACCAAGTAATCGTATTGACGTTAGTGGTATGTTCTTGTCGGTATTATACATTTTTACACGTAACAAAATGACACACAGTTGGCAAAAACGTAATATGTAGATAGGCATTAAACGTGCACAGTTAAACAAAAAATGTCGTGTTCTGGTTTGTTTCGTTAAGCTACGTGTTAAATAACCAGTTGCTCTGCGACATTAGGTGCAAATTTAGGAACTGTCGCAGGATGTTTGCACAAGACTTGTAGGTGAACTGTTAAAACACGTTTAGGTACGCACCTGTGCACACAAGCGTACTGTGACATACGCACATCGTGTTCCTGCCAACTTGAGAAAGTGAAGCTGATTGTTAAGTAGGTGTGGGTAAAACTTGTGTTGCGGTTGTACCACGCTGTAGAACCTTTCGGCAGACGAAATACTATAACGTTACGACCAATGTAACGACCGCTCTGGATAAATACTTTCGTGTCTTAATTGCTTCAGTAGATAATTTAGTGATACGTAAATTTCAATGGTTCGTTTCGAGAAGTTCTATGTACACTGACAGCTAAATTATAGAAATATTCATAATTTTGTTACATTGACTATGTTCATATATCCTTTCAGTCAACAGAAAGTGCCAATCGGAAAATAGCTTTAATTTATGCAACAACCTTGCGCGATGTACCTTACGAAAGTTTGGTTTTAAATAAATAAATAAATGCTGGTAATGACTATCAACAAGCGAATCACATAATAATATCGAATATTTCACCATATACATTTTATAAATTTTATGGAAAATTCTCGGGTGTCTCCTAAAATACTGCATGTATACATGTAATTATTGAATTATATTTTTCAACTATTTCACGTTTATCTTAGTGTTTAAGTGGCATACAAAGAAAATTAAGAAATCGTGATAAAATAGTACGGTGGGTTATATATTTTCATTTCAGAGCCTGCCCTGTAATTGTCCATAATTTTTTAAATATATTTAAATACAGTTATTTACTGAAGAAGAGGTCAATTTGTGTCCTCACCCTGGCCATGTTTCATAAAAATAACTTCTGTTGTGAGACTCCTGGATAGAATTATTGAAGTTTCCAAATTGTTAATTAATTTAGTAAATAAAATAGCGGCCTCGTATCAAACGTTTCTCACATGTGTGCGTATTATGAACGTTATGCTTAATGAGTCTGGACAAAGGTGACTTAAGATAGCAGTGTTATATATCTGTTCGTGATTTAATACAACTACAAGTAAAACAGAAGTTTCTTAACGTAGGTAGTTGTTGCAACTGTGTTTTTGTGTCTTCTTTAGAAATCAAGATCGCTCTTTTTGCACTGTTGGAAAGAAACTATCCTTTGCATATTAGTTATAATACTGTATATTTTATTTGTGTTACGGGAACCTGCCAGTTTCTATCGTATATAATTGCTGCTACATTTTTTCTCAAGTAAATATCATCGCGAATACGATTGTACTCACGCCTCATATGTGGTTTCGTCAGATGTTATTTCCAAGAGTTGGTATTGTTGGTGACCTGGAGGTTTCGCCAGTTTTATGGAGGGTCGTTCCCTGTTGCAAAGCCTTCACCTTTGACTCGCCGCCACAAAGGCTCTGGTTTATTGCTGCTTTTAAGAACGGTTTTAGGTAACGGTCGGCCCGGAGAAGCCAGCAAAGCGCGCCAATTTCAGGATTGTGGTCCGCCAGATGCGAGAGGTGTGGCCAGTTGGTTGGTAACATTCCTTTAAGTAGTTGGTAGGCCTATGGTTCTTTCTACGCGAGTCGTATTTTAATGCCTGTTTCTTTTATAAAACTTTTGTTATGAATGTCATTGTAAAATATGCTTTGATTTTTTTTTTTTTTTAATTCAGAAACTGTGAATTCAAAGATGGTTTTACTGGTGTTGGTTCTTTGTTCAGAATACTCGGGATGTGAAGTTATGAAAGTTTTAATAATAATAATAATAAATTCGTCTTTATTAGGCGCAGTTACGGTATATTAGCCTTATCTTACACTGGACCGACCATAGATTACAACTGTAGAGTACACTAATTATTCATATGACACGCATTGTAGAACTAACTACATAAATTAAAAATATCAGCAGTAATAAGGTAGTTAAAACGTATAAGACTTATAGTAACAGCAGTACGCGTTTACAACCAGAAATAGTAATAGAAAAACTGTACTATAACGATAATCTTTAAAATAATCTAAGATTGAAGGATACAATCGAAGATAAGTTCAGTCATACGTATTATGCGACATATAAGCATCCATTCAAGATGTCGGCTTTGGAGATAGTGTTCGTGCAGTAACAAGCACTGCATCAGCTTCCTTTTGAAGTGATTGCTGGAGTTACTGATATTTATGTATGTGTGTATATATATAGTCCCCGCCACGAAGGTTCTGGCTAAACTCATTCCAGAGCCCGGCAGTCGAGACACTAAAAGAGTGAGAAAAATTGGATTTTTATGGGACTGTATTAATAATTTATCACCATATTCAGAACCAGTATGTATTTCATGTGTGAGAGAAAAGTAGTTAAAGCGATTTGGCAGGTAACCAGGTGAGTTGTCGTGCAGCACTTAATTTAAAAGCAACAAATGGTGAAATTTTCTTCTGTCGCGCTATTTAACTATCGTAGTTTATTGTCCCACATACTAAGGTGATCTCGGAGTTTTAGGTAATTAAAAAACGCCCAAACATGTTCTGAGATCTCTGTAAACGTATGCTAAGGTGTTCAGCAAGGTCATTAACATACCACAAAATTTCAATGGTGTTGGATTTTGTTCATACGACTCTTAATTTGGAGTTATGAAAGTTTTATGTATTGCTGGGCCCAGCAACCTTCCTCAATTTAGAAATGAATCTAAAGAGTAGAGTTGTCAGATTTGATGAGAACTTAAGAGGAGTCTTCGCCGGTGTCGAATTTCCACCGGTTACGCGTGAGAACAGCGCAGCGATAAGAGCCAGTGTCCCACACTTGACGAGAAGTATTTCGCGCGTATTCGCAGCGCCCCAAACTGATGTGCAAGGTTTTCCTTGTAGTCTTTTTCCTACGGGACTTTAAGCGGTGACCATAACATTTTATTTTTGAATATTATGAAGTAAAGACCAACACATGCCTCTCTTTTACACTTTACGAATTCAGGTAATATTTTCGGAGTTACAGCAGTCTAAAAAAACAGTTTTTAGCATTTTTGAAAAGCCCGAAAATCATGTTTCTAACAAGCGTGCTGAATTTTTGAAAGTATAGAAGCATAGTTTCAAGTGTTTGTTCTTTTCGTAGATAAACATAATATGAATAAGTTTAGTGGTTTCGCGTAAAAAAGAATACGCGTGACACGCTGCAACGCCGTCCATGCACCAGTCGAGGACTCCTCTTAACACTGTTGCCTGGTTGTCCTGCTATAGCCTTTTGTTGTGCGGGTAGTATTTTGTGTAGCTGTCCACACTACACAGCGATAACCATTGCGCTCTTCCACTATGTGAGCTATCTAGGATTAGGTCCTAAGTGGTGGGGGGAGGAGGGAAAGATGAGATTTTGAAAATAAGTATCGGTGGAATTCTGTCATGCGCCTTGTCGTAAAACAAAAGGTAGAAAAGCTCAAGGACAAATGCCACCTTCCCCCCTCCATCACATCACTTTCGTGCATCCTCAGGGGATTATCGTACTGCTGATATCTTCGCTCGCCTTGACAGAGTCGGCCCATCGCCACCACCTGCGACCGGTAGATTGCCATCTTCCCAGCGATAGTATGTTCACTCTCCTGTATATTTTGCCCCTGCAGCCTGCACCAAATATTTTTTACCAATATTCACTTTTTTTTAAGTTCCTGTTTAAAATAGACGTATGTCACCATGGACTTTTTTGTGTACGAAAATCCATACTTCTTGCCTGCTGAAGCCTTTTCTACCAAAAATGTATAGCCTGATTTCTGGAACATTTTGAAAGTTTAAGGATATAATGAAAAAAAAGTAAAAAGCAAATTAATATATTTTGCTCTGGACAGTGATTCACGATAATATTTCTCACAAATTGGTTTTTGTTTGAAGTACTTATCTTCAAAACTGGCTTCTCCAAATGCAATTTCATTAGCATGGGTTTCTCTATACCAAATTCTCACAGATGTCAAACCAGGCTTAAGAAGTCCATGTACTGGATGGATGTAATTTACCATGTTCGATGCGCAGAGATAGAGGGGCGATGAGGTTCAGCTTGCTACACTCGACGATAACCGTTTCGCTTTTATTCGTGGCGCGCCAAATTGGCATGCAGTGTTTTTTGTTTTACTCTTATTCTTATGGCACTTTCTGCAGTGACTCTGGAGTTTCATTTGTGGAACGTCTGTAGTGAAGTCTAACACATGCGTCTAGTGTTGTGTCTTACTAAGGTTAATTCTGCTACAGTTTAGAAAGAAAATGTGTTTTCTTATGAGAAAGTTTGGTACAGGGAAACCTTCTGCTGCTAGTTTCGCTGCTATCGCTAAGGAACCAGAAAATTACAAAACTGTAGTAAAATTAAATTTAAATAGGTTTTGAATTGACAGACGTCATTTAACTTAATTTTAAAATTAAAATAAACCAATTTTGCGTTTTAAATTAGCTATGTAACTTAAAAATTCAGAAAAGTTCTGTGATTGGTGATTTTGTACCCTTTACTGATACCAGCGCTCAAGCGGCAGAAATTTTCCCTGGGACAAACTTTTAATATTGATCTTTCGAACCTGTAGTAGATTTAACCTTAGTTTAACGAATCCGAAAAGCCGTTTTTAGCCATTTTAAGGGACCCCAAAAGCACATTTGTAATAATCGTGCTGCAATTTTAAATGATGGGAAGATAGTTTTAAGTGTGTATTGTTACCGTACATAAACGTTATGCGGATAAGTTTAACAGTTTTGCGTAGAAAAGAATAAATGTGGCGCGCTACAACACCTTTCATGCACCACGGTACGTAATCGTCGGTTTCTGTCTACCACTAAAATAATTTTATTTATCGCATTTATTTTAGTTGTGAGAAAATTTTTATTTTAATCTGCGACTATACTGCAAATACTATTTACCTTGCGCTACAGAACGTGTATGGCGATTTGGCTATTAACGTATAATTACATCGTAATCAGTTTGGAAAAATTTTGTAATATCCGTAATTTGCTGGACTGATTGCGGTGTAATCATACATTACCAGCTCAATCGCTATGTCTGTACTATAGCGCAGAGTAAATACAATTTGCGGTATGATAGCAAATTTAACAGTCTTATTCTCAAAATTTCAATAAAGCAGAAAAAAATAAAATTCAATATGGCGTCTGTGACCGAGCGTTAAATGGGAGTGTTAGACAGTTTTATTGTATTTTCAGTTTTTGAGCCATAACATTAATTCAAATTGTATTACCAAAGTGTTCTCTTAGACAAAGCTTAGGATAGGTAGACCTATATCTTGGTAAACTGCTTGACGTAAATAGTAACAGAATATTCCATTAATTTGTCATGCAGAATAATTGTAAGAGAATTCTTGACAAATAGCTTATAAATCTCTTGCAATGATTTTGCATGACATATTAATGAAAGATTCCATTATTATTTATGTCGAGCAGTTTACCAAGAATATATACTAAGCTTTGTCGAAGAAAAAATTTAGACAATACAATTTGAATGAATGTTATGGCTCAAAAATTAAACATACAATAAATTTGTCTAACACTCCCCCTTAGGTCTAAAGCCACGTGTTTCTGTTAACAGTTTTTTTTTAATCCTGAAAGAAAGCAGATGTTCTTAAAATTGCTACTTAGATTTGTTGAAAATTGTTTTACTAGATTATAATATTCTAATTTTTTCAGAGAAAAAATGTAATTGTTGTAGTTACCGACACTAAAAAATAAACTATTTAAACCGTTAAGTAATCAAAATTATGATTTTTTATGCAAGTTGGGGTATCGTGCCGGGCGATGCCTTTGGTAGGTGGGTTTCTGGTGATCTTCCATTCCCCCCCTCCCCGCCTATCATTCTGGCCCTGTTTTATACTCACCTTGTATCATATCTCACCGTTACTTCGCTTCAATGTTGCATACTAGCTGTATTTATTCACTATTTCTTTTTTAGTTGGGATATTTTTTAATGCTATTGTAATATAAAAATTCGCTTTAAATGATGTAACTGTGCGGAAGGAATTCTTACGGCTGGGAAGAGGAACAGTATTTTACATTTTCTGACAGTTTTTTTTTCAGCTATAAAGATATCAACTGCACTGTTGCCACTTTCGATAATGCTGAGAGTTAATTTGCAAAACTCGTTTGCAAGATCCTCGTATCTGATTGGCGGTGATAAACGGCGTTTTTCGATCTCATTAGCCTAAGGCAGGCCGGAGCTTCAATGACTCATCTTTACTACTTCAGCGTCCTCAGGCCAAGTTCGATTACATCTCTGGGTGAATAATTATTTCAAATTCCACGTGTGTAGATAAGTTGTCCCTATACACCGTTTCTCAGTCTCAGAACAGATACAGGATTACAGTACGTGAACAAGCTTTATTTTGCCGAGTGATAAAGCTAAATTGAAGTAAAATTGGAGTTTTCTGTGCCGTATTAAAGGTAAATGACACGGGTATATGAATTGCGTGTTTAGCACTGTTTGAGTCAACTGCAAAACTTGCTACAGTATTTTTGAAGATTTGTTTGTTGTGCATGTTAAATATGAATGTATGGTAGTTTTCTGCACCCTGTACTTATCCACGTCCTTCGTCTTTTCATCAGTTAAACTTTGTACTGTTCGATGATGGGAAAAGTGATGTGGTAACCATTGAACCTTCAAAAGAAAGGGTAGGGAGGAGAATCGCTTACAAAACCGATATCTGTTGAATTTCACCTTGAGCTAACTAAATGACGTTGTTCTACAAAATGTATTGATAGTTAATGAAAAATACACAAACTTTCAGTGAAGGCAGTTTCGTTGCCCCCTGTAAATTATATTTTCAAAGTCCTGTTAGTCCCCCTCAGTTTTTTTTTTTTTTTAGATATGGGGGAAGGGGGTCATACTTGAAATCGACCTTCAGCCGTATAGTACTTGATTGAAGTAGCGGGGCGCATAGGACCTACTGTACACTTGTATGGTGTAATCAAATTACAAACTGGGGTAAAAAAACGCTTATGCTATTTTTCTGAAGTCATAACACACTTCTGGATCTTCTTTGCATTTATTTTGCATATAGTGTTAGTATTTAATCTTGTGGAGGTAAAATACTTTTGTTGTCTTATTAATTTCGTCTGCATTTGAATGTGTTCTTGTTTTCTTTATTATAATTGTATTTTAGAAATAATTTTTATTTTCCTGGAAATGTCTTGGACTGAATTGAGGTCATAGTTAACGATATAAAAATAACAATTTTCACTGCTAACCTCAAGCCAATATAGTTTAAAGTTTCATATTTCGCGTGATGTGTTTTGAAAACAACTATTCTTAGATAATGTGTTGTGTTTAATGTTTATACTTTGATGTTATTTCTGCAACTAATTTTAAAGGCTTTTGTGCTTGCTGTTGCATTATGTAATTTGCGAGCGAAGAATTGGTCGTAATAACGAAGTAAACCATATTTGTTTGTATTATTTACCTTGCAACCGATTTACATTCACAACTGAGACTTGTTTATGTTAAAATATGTTGTTATTGCGTTTGCCTTAGATCACAGTTTCGCAGTTTTTATTCTATACACATCTGACGTAGACTCCCACCGTTCGTGTTGGCAATATTTTCGCAAATATTATTGTTTCCTTAAGTCCCGTTCTTCCGGCGCAGGAAGTCGCGTGCAAGTAGCGGAACCAGGGGCACGACATTGCCACATCAGAAATTCAAATTCCTGTCGCCGGTAACCGCCGTTCATAATGCATGCGTGCATCCATCACGCCGCGGTTTCGCTCACGCGAACGCTTTTTTTTTTTATCTCACAGGAGTGTTCCGTGAAACGGTAGCGTAATTGCGTTTCTCGGGCGGCTAGACATGCCAAGTTTCAATTACACGCGAACCGCACAAGACGTGATTCCTAGGCTCGCGTCGCCGGGACCCTCTGTATTTTTTGAGAGTTTATCCCCCCCCTCTTGACCCTCTTACCACCACCGAAGCATTGTTTTTATTTTCTTTGTATCGCCCTCTTTGTTCGTCCGGCTGGTGTCAAAGGTCTCGGTCATCTGGGGAGATAGGCTGCGAACGAAAAAAAAAAAATAAAAAAAAAGCGGCTAAAACAACCAGTCTTCTTCATGGCCGTCGTGTGGAGTGATGTTCGCAATAAGAACATAAGGGGAAGTATGAATTGCGCTGCCACACGCGTTGAACTTCACATGTTGACCCCTGCCACTCCCTCTCGTCTCCTCCCCCCTCCCCCTTCCACATCCCATCGCAATGGACCATTGGAGCGACTGTCTAGAGAATTGATGGGCGACATGATCCTGCCCTATCGTTTTTCCTCGGCCCTGCTCGGAGGAAAACAACGCCGACCCGAGCGTGTTTATGTCGTGTGTTCCCGAGATCGCTGGTTCGACAGAGACCGAACATTGCCGAAGGAGGGCGGTATAGGGGGATGGATAGTTTGTTAGTTTGTCTCCTACCCCCTCCATGGTGTGTTTTCTGTCTCTATTCCAGACGAGTCCCTAAAATTATCCTAAAGCAAAATAAAATAAAAATTAATTAGTAGGGACCTAAAAAATTCGCGCTTTCATTTGGACACAGGCTAGAATTACAGCAACTGTATATTTATGTCACATTTGCAATTGGCCTTTAACTTATTAGACACCTCCTGGAAGTATCTGAGTCAATAACAAAAATTTAACTAATACAGACCTATATCACTTTAACTACAAGCACTTAAAGAGCATCTGTTGGCTGCTTCAGATTATAAATATTCTTGCAGGCTAGCCAACAGGTGAGTGAACATGCGAAGTTTCTTTAGTATACGGACCCCTGGTTTTCGCGAAAGAATTTTGCCTCATTTTGTTTCAGTGCTTTACGTGCACATCTGCAATTCTGATTCATGGTTTTTGGTAGCGAATTTTTGTGAAGAGCCGTATCTCATTTGACTGCGCCAATTACAATACCCACGTCTTTGATTTGCCGGTAGAATCTCAAGGCTCGTGAGAGTTTAAATATCCAATCACTAGAGACGTGAAAAATTCACGGATTCAATTACTTGTAGGCTAGCCTCCAAGAATATTTGTGAAATAGTGTAGACAGCAGCTGTTTATTAGCTGCTCGCTGACACAGTGAAATGGGCCTGTATTCGTTATAGTTTTATTATTGGCTCAGATACTTCCAGGAAGTGTCGAGTAAGTCAACGGCCAATTGTGAACGTGATACAGACCTATAGTTGCTGGAACTCTAGCTTGCGCATAAAAGAAAACGAGACATTTTTATGTCACTACCAATCACTGACTACAAAGCAGAATTGCAGCTGTGCGCGTAAGCCACCGAAAGAAAGCGAGGCAAAATTCTTTTCGCGAAAAACAGGGGTCCTTAGTCTTTAGTTATAAGGGTTTCAGAAGTGCTCTCTTTATCCTGAACTATCTTATAAGGAAGGTTTATTGTGTGGTATGTAGGTAAGCTTACGTGTGTGTATTCCTACTCCAGGCGTTCGAGGGCATGCAGACATATGTTTTGTGTGCCGCCTATCTCGAGTGAGTATTCTCGTTAGAGGCTCAGAAGCGATGGAACTGTAAGGGTGGCTTTGAAGCGCGCACCAAATGCCACAACGTCACAACGAGCCAAATACTGACCTAGCGTGTAAGGTTACTGTCGCTTAATTTTTACTATTCTTAGAGAGCAGCGACCATATAGTTTTATTTATTTACTTCGTCTTTAATTTGTTTGGCGAAGTTAAGAGTGAGCGCCTCCTTAGGGACACTGCCCATCTACGCGTTAGAGACTTAGAAGTGACGAAGATAAGGACGACCTTGAAGCGCGCATCAAATGCCGCACCACCTCAACGAGCCAAGCGCTGAAGTAGTGTGTAAGATTCCTGCCGAACTGTTCTTGCTACGGGACACTAAGTGGTGACCATATTATAATTTTACTGGCGGAAAGTCTGGAACAAAGTTCAGTGCATCTCTGTATCTGAGTTTCACATTAATCCGGTTAGTACATTTTGAGGTACGGCAGTCTGAAAAGGCTGTTTTTAGCCGCGTCGGAGGGCTTATAAACAGTGTTTTTAGTGAGTGTAGTGTCTTAACAATGAGATCCCGACCTTGTCTGAAGTGTGTTTTCGTTTCGTACGTTGGCACAATGGGCACGCGTGGAATAGTTTCGTAGTAATTAAAAAACCTGTTAACGAACACACTGCGACGCATGGTGGGCGGCACCATTATGGGGCCCGCCTCGTGGCACATGTGTTTGTGTGAGTGAGGTATGGTGCTAAGGGTGACGTCGTATGGACCATACAACGGTGTGTCGCATCTACGCTTAGGGAGTGCAGTTTTCGCGAAAAAACAAATTTACTATGGGACTTTAAGTGGTGACCCTATTGTTTTATTTACGAAATCACTTTACTAAAGTCCAATGCACTACCCTTTAGTGGTTTCACATGTATTCGGCTAGTGTGTTGTCTTGAAAGTACTTAAGGGCAGTCGTCTGAAGTGTATGTTCTTTTCGTAGAGAAACTGCGTGAACACACGTGTATTAGTTTCGGTGTAAAACGTTTTCTTCAAACACGCTGCAGTGTGATTTTATTGCAACGAGGCGGGCCCCTTAAGCGAAACTGCCTACCTGCCTGTATAATGTGTTCCATAACTACGTTGCTTTGTAAGTATAGCTGGCCTTAACCCAGCACGATGCAAGTGTCACGAGCAGCCTGCTCTATGTACAGTCTGTGGTAAAAATACTGCCGTGCTTCGTCATAGGCCGACCCTGACCGAGGGTCAACAGCCGCCGTCGGACGGACCACTTCATTTTCGGGATGACGCAACAAATTTCTCCGGCATCGAGATCGGCATCCGTGCAGAACGAGCCCGGCCGTGTCGTCGTCGTCGGGAGGGAGAAACTGGTCCACCTACGTTGCCACAACTCTCAGTTTTGCAACGCCGAGACCCAGTTTTGTTTTCACTCGCACCGCGTTGCGACATGTCCCGTCTTCTACTGCGTTCATTACCCCGCCCCGTATTCATCTGGCGATCGTCGAGCCGATGGAGTAGAGCGTAGAAGAGATTTTTGGTCAGCGATTAACGTCTAGGTCTTTAGCGCCGGTGGGGGGGGGGGGGGGGGGGGGGGGGGGGGGGGGGGGGGGGGGGGGGTGATCTGAGGTGAGTATGGAGCAGCGCCGCAATGAATGGGCGGGAGAGACGGGTGATCCCCGAGAAAACCCGCCGACCAGCGGCATCGTCTGGCACGATTCCCACATGCGAAAATCCGGGGACCGACCTCACCGGGAATCGATCCCGGATCGCCATGGTGGGAGGCAAATGTCTGACCTCTCGGCCACCGCGGACCCCGATGGAGTAGGTTGAGGTTGTTGTTAATGGAGCTTTCTGAAGAGGAGAAGTGTTTGTGGTGTAAGTAGGGCTTACTGACTGTCTAAAACCTAATATGCATGAGCCACCGGTTACTTTTTTGTTCGTCTCGGTGAGGCCTACATTGATATAGGATATTTTAAGATTTTTTTTTTTTAAATATCCTGAAAACTAAGAACAAATGAATATTCACTATCCAAAAATAATCGAAGGCATGGCCTCATAAATTTTGTCACATGCACGGAAAATAGTATCTTGTGGCAGCTACAAAATATTTTGTTGGTATTTACCCAGCCATATATTTTTTTGTCCTCGCCACAAGAAAAAAACATTCTGCCGTCGCCACTGAGATTTTGTGGTCACCAACAATTATTTTTGTGTTTATTACAAGGTAATTTGGCAGGGAAGACTTGTTACCAAGTCTTTCTTTCACAGTACCTTTTTATTTATGTAGCGATACTCGTTTATTTTCAATGTTGGGAATGGTTTTCATCCGAAAGCGATAATATTAAAAATGACTTGAACACCGGTGAATATAATTTAACAAGTAAATCCCTCTTTTCGCTTATGCCACGGTTCTCAGGTAAGCAGCTCCTTTATGAGGCCTATATTCCGGATATAATTTTCCGCGTTTTGTGCGCGGATACAGTGAAGCGATAACGTTCAACTTTCCACGCTCAACTGTAACAGCATTGCTGCTGTTCACGGTGCGCCAAACTGGCGTGCAGTGTTTTCCTACTACTCTTTTTTCCTACAAGTCTTAAAAAAACAGCGACCCTACAATTTTATTTGTGGATGTGGTAAAGTCCAACGCACGCCTCCGATGTTGTGTTTTACGAATCCGGGTGATAGTTTTCCGGTTCCAGCTGTCTAAACAAAAAACAGTTTTTAACCATTTTGAGGGGCCCCAAACATGTTTCTAATAAGCATGTTACATTTTTAAAATGATATATGTCTACCTTTAACCCGTGTTCATTTCGTAGATAAACATAAGCTGTTTTGCGTAGAAAAGAGTAGACGCGGCACTCTACAACAACGCTCGTGCGTCGAGCAAACGACTGGAATACTCAGTCGTCGATAAAATCTGAACTACCCTCATAATTCGATGATACTTTTTTGTTGAGTAGAAAAAAAAAATTTTTGCGGACCTCCGTATATACAGCACTAGGTGGTAGGTAGTATGCTTTGCTATCGAGTAAAAAAATTAAAAACGGTTTTTTTTAGACAAATTAAAGCTTGAAGCAGCAAAATCCATAAAAATCTAAAACTTTATAATTTTTATAGTTTTATAGTTTTTATAGTTATAACCAGTCCTTTATAATAACCGAATTTCAAAAATTACTGGCGTTTTGATTTGAAAATAATTTCTTTGTCCCAAAACCTCTCGCGCAGAGCTTTATGGATGTCAAAAAAATACGCAACGATAGACTGCTAAGAGTTCACCGTACTAAAAAAATAAAATAAAATAACGTTTGAAACTACATTGCATTAATTACTGAGACTGCATTCTGAAGTGCTCACTTTACTGTGAACAGTCTATATAACACCAAATAGTCAAAACAAGATAGGAAACATTATACGAACAATGTCGTACAGTAACTCGTAAGGAAGACATGCACCCTTAAAATCTATGTTTTAAGTGGTTTTGAAAATAATAAAACCTACTATAGTCTAAAGAAAAATTCTGTGAATGATGGTGTTACTTAGACGTTGACAATAAAAAAATAATCATATAATCATACTACCGATTTTTTTCTCGATGTAGGGAATGTTAGGCCTTCGCAATTGTTCAAAAGCTATCCGTTAGTTCAGAAGTGAAACTGCATGTGCCGTGTTTGTAGGTGTAAAAGTGCCAGAGCCAGAAGAATCAACACTCTTAAAGGAAGTACACGTTTCAGCCATTCGTTGGGAGAGAGTAGTTGTAACCTCGACCTACTCGACCTGATCTGGACAAATGTTGACGCTTTTTTTTAACAACCCACGCTTTTAAGGCGTCTACGTCCCTTGTTAGGAAACCAGCTCCGGTTAGACACACCGCAACTGTCTCGTTTGTCAGGATGTTTTTGTGTGTTGGATTTGTTAGCGTCCACTATGCCGGTAGGCTATTAACATTTTTAAACATCCTAAATATTATATTCTAAAAAAAAGTATTTCACCAGAATTTTAAATCGACCCCTTGTGGTTCGGTGACTTAAGCTAATTAAAATAGTATCTTTCTTTAACGAAAATAATTTTAAGAGGCCTTCCCTAGATAGGCTGCGTTTGTGTGTGTGAGGCAGGAGCGGTAAGGGTGCCACTAACCGACGTATGTAATGCATTATCGCCTCTCCGCGCAAGCCACTTAGCTGGCGGGTAGTGCTTTACTATTATCCTTTTTCCTATTGAACTTTAAGCGGTGACCACATTATTTTATTTGTGGCCAGCATAGTTCAAAGTCTATCTCTTGTTTCTATAGTTGTGTTTTTCGAATCCGGTTGTTAATGTTCATGATACTGCAGTCTGAAAACCCATTTTTGTCCATTTTGAGGGGCCCGGAAATGATGTTTCTAATAAACGTACCGAATTTTTAAAACTATAGCGACATAGTTTTATTTGTGTGTACTTTTCTTAGATATACACATATAATGCGCGTTTCGTCAAAAAGTGTTTCAGGAAACGCCATATAAATCAAGGCTAATCTTACTATCGCTATAGCAATAAGAGTATTACACATATCAACATTATCTTCGCGCTTTATCAAAGACACAGTCATTCCTATTTTCACTTCGTTCTCCAAAATCAAGTATAACATACGGTTACATTATCAACGCGATACAAAAAAAAAGTGTTGTGAACCATTCTGTACACTTGACTTAAGCGGACGCAACGAAAATAAGATCGACTGTTTCTTTGATTAAATACGAAGATAATGTTGATATGTGTAATATTCTTATTGCTATAACAATAGTATGACTAGCCTTTTATATGGGGTTAATACGGGTTGCATACACGCGCCTGAAACACTGGCATGGCCTCTTAAGGCAACCGCCTGGTGAAGGGTGTGTTTGTGTGTGAGGCGAAAATCGACGAGGCGCTACGAGCGACGTCGGCCGGCACATGTATTGTGATATATATATATATATATATCCAATGATATCGCATCCACGCCCAGAGTCGTAAAAGTCGCGCGCAGTGTTCCCGCTGTAACGTTTTTACTGTGGGACTTTAAGCGGTGACCCTATCATTTTATTACACTCATCCCTGTATCAAAGTCTAATGCACTTGTAGACCTCAATTTCGAACAAATCCGTATTATCTTGAGAAACAACCGCGTGAAAAAGCCGATTTTAGCCATGTTTGAGGTATTTAAAGTAATGCTTACAATGTGCGTGGTGTCTTGAAAGTCTCATTTACAAATAGTCTGGAGTGAGTTTTCTTATTTTAGGTAAGCATTATGGACGCACGTTTACTGGTCTCTGAGAAAATACCTAACTCTGAACATGCTGCAGGCAGTTCGAGCGCCGTCCATGCGGCCGCCCTAACGTGCATTCCACTATAATGACGTTATAGAAAGAATATGACAAACTTAGCGAGATGATTTTTTGTAAAAAAAAAAAAAATGAGGCAAATTTATATAGATGTAGGCCATAATGAAAAATTTTGAAATTTATTAATATAATTCGAAGAAAGGAAAAATAAATTATGAGTTTCTGGGTGCTATTAATTAATAACAAAATTTGCTGTACGTGAAAATAATGGTTTAGAATAGCTTCCACCTCCATTACTAAATGGTGTTGGCCAAACTTTTTTTGCATAAAATTTTTTCCAGTGTTTTTTTTTATTAAATCACACAGGAGGCCCCACTGAACAAAAAAGTTCACCTTTCTGCAACACCCTCAAGGGAACAGTAAAAAAAAAGGGTAGAAATTGGGGGAGCCTACGTGTAGGCAACACGCGATGCACACGATAAATTGCGTCCCTGTAAGACTCTAAACTTTCTAGTATTTTCCACATTCTGTAACGGTTTACTTGAGGGTGTTGCAACAAGACAACCTTATTTTTTTCACTAGGGGTCTGCTGCTAACAAACTGTGCCATTTAATAGCCAGAAAATGCAGTAGCAAAAATTTCAAATTGCTAAAAAAAAATTTGACCAATCCTATTATCTAATGAAGCAGAAATGTATTTAAAATAGTTTTTCACAGATTTCAGATCTTGTTACAATCACACCACACCCGGAAATTTCATTATTTATTTCTCCATACGTCTGGTTATTTTAACAAACGTGTGTTTTCAATTTTTATTGGCAACCGCGAATTCACGTTATACTGTCCACGTATTCAGCACGTATATATTTTGTATTATATGTGTACGTGCTTTACAGTTATGTAAACACCAGGTAATTCTCCTGTAACTTCTGAAGTACGATACAAAATATTTTTGTCTAAAATTTCGTTTATTAACTTATCGTTTTGTAGCCGTGTGATTGTATTGCTAGTTTTTCGTTCTCTGTAACTTCCATTCTGTGTATCCCCTATTTTTTCACAGGTATTCTGACACGCTGTATTTCTATTAATTTGTAATTTAACCCTAAGACCTTTACCCTGTTAGTTAGTGCAGTAGGCCTATTATTTTTTCCTCATCACAAAACTTTGTATATGGTTTTGCTACGATAGTTAAATAAATTACAGTAAATTATTAGCAAATAATATTGTATATAGAATTACTCCCTCGTATATCACAATGTTTTCCATGCTGGAAACGAGACCCAGTAGTATAAAACCGACTGTATTCTACAAACCATAAATATTGACGGTTTATCAGAAAATAACTGCATTACTTTGCGTATAATATGTATGATGTTGCATAAAGTGCAAATGTCATTTATTTAGTCGTTCAGTAATGTTCTAAATTGTTTCCAAACTTTTGTGCCTTGGCCTTGTTCTTGTGTATTACAAAGTGTCGGCAAGTGTTTCGACACGGTGGCTATGGTGTTTACCTCATTAAATAGAGGATATTAATGAAATTAATTTAGTTTTGAATGTCCATCAAAAACTTTGCGAATTGTTGTCTATGTTTTTTTCGTAGTACAATAAATACTTTTAAGAAATTTAAGTAAATTAATTCCACTCAAGACATGTGGCAGTAATGGCAGCATCTCCGGTATACTTATTGTCAATGGTAGACTTAAATGTGACAAAATGCATAATTCAAATAGGCATAAAACGCCTGTGATATATTATTGATGTCATGCTTTTCATTCTGTCGGTATCCGAAATGGGCTGTAGTTAGAGTGCACGGCTATTTCCGTGTAACAAACCAACCAAGGCTTTCAGTGCTGTGCCGACGTAACGGGCGTGGTGTTAGTTCGCGAAGGATTTTCCGCGTTCCCCCGCCATTCGCGAGCGGAAATTTCGAAACGCGCTTCCCTGCAACGTGGTATTTAGGGCCGTTGCCTTCCGCGGGGAGGGTGCGAAGGTTAGGTAGGTGCGAACACACGGGGGCATGTAATGGAACGTAACCGACAGCACATCTGTGTGGTCGAAGGTGGGAGCGGGCGCAAGGTATTTTTTTTATCCGCAACCCCCAAGGGGCGGACAAAGCTGTGCTGAAACATCGGGAGGGTGGGTGGGGCCCTGTTCTGCGCCGCCTCCCAACCCCCGCCCCCAGGGCTCTCTAGATACGCCCCGCTAAGCCTATTACCGAAAGTGGATTCCACACGACGTTGGAGCAGGGGACTGTGGGAGCGATACCACGTGACGCTACCGCCACGAGCTTTAAGGGGAGGTCTCCTGCAGTGCACCTTCGTCGCTCTACGCCCTAGGGCTTATTTACATTTTTTCAGTCTCCTCCCACACTGACGACCTCTTCGGTGCGTGTTGTTGGTGTAGGAGGATCAGGAAAAATAACCCCTAAAACATACCGCGAACTTCGCGAGACGCGTTGGCAAAGCGCGACTACTTCTTACGCCTACGAGTCGTCGTAATTGGTGTAATGTATCTTAATATTATCACGATGTCAGACAAAACATACTGTACACGTTTTGTAATTTACGTACCCTAAAATAAGCTGACACAATTAACGGCGCTGCCTGAGACGAGCTTAAAATGCGTTGCAGTGTGTTAGTACATACGTTCTTTTTTTACGAAAATATTCCACATGTGCCAATTGTGTCAATGTACGAAAAGAATGCACACCTCAAACGATGATGGGAAAGGTAGTTTCAAAGCAACGCGTCGATTAGAAAATTCATTTCGGAACCTCTCAAATGGACAAAATACGGCATTTTCATCATGTTATATCTGAAAAACTACTCACGGGATTCGTGTGAAACTACTCTAGAAACATATAATGGACTTTGTTAATAACTTTCCACACTTTTCACGCGCTTAAAATGCTTTGTAATATACAGAGAAATACTTTTTTTTTACGAAACTATTCCAAATGTGCCCAGTGCACCAACGTAAGAAAAGAAAATACACTTAGGGCAAGGAGTTATTGCCGTAGTTACGGCTCCATGCTCAATAAGGTAAGACGTCTCGTCGATAGCGATACCATTAGAGACGGTGGCACACAACACGATGACAGGAAGTGCGGTAGGTATCAGCCATTACCTTTGTTAAGGGACCATCTCAGCATTTACCTGGAGCGATATCGGGAAACCATGTAAAACCGAAATCAGGATGGCCGGAGCTGGGGATCGAACCCGGGCCCTCCCGAATGCGAGTCCAAAGTGTTACCGCCGCGCCATATCGCTCGGTCCCGTGCTCATTAAAACGTTAAGGAGGCCGTCTTGTAAAATGGTGTATTTGTGTGCGTAGCGAAAATCGATGAGGCGTTACGAGCCACGCCAGCCGGCTCATTCATTGTGATCTCACCTCTACGCCTAGTCGTAAACACGTGCGCAGTGTTACCGCCGTAACGTTTTTACTTCGAATTTTAAGCGGTGAACGTACCATTATATTGAACCCGTCACTTTAGCAAAGTCCAATGTAATTGTAGATATTATTTTGAACGAATCTATTACAAATATCTTGAGAAACAACAGTCTGAAAAAGCCGATTTTAGCTAAGTGTGAAGATTTTAAAATAATGCTTTCTACTTACGTGGCGTCTTTAAAAAGTCATATTCACAAGTAGTCTGAAGTGTGTTTTCGTATATAAGCACTGTAGACGTAACTCCGAACACGCTGCACGCAGTTCGAGAGCTAGCCAGGCGGCCGCCTTAAGGGCCGTTGGACCCGTAAAATTTCATTTTCTTTATATTTGTGCCGAACACCGTTCAACTTTTGCACATCAGATAACACGTCATTGCCCCAAATAAAATAAAATTAGGCCCCCATATTTTTTGCAAAATTACTCATCAAAGTCACGAAATGGCCATTACGGTGCAGCCAAAATCAAAAAAGTAATTACAGTAACTAATGAATTCAAAATTACGGGAACTGAAAGTCAGTGTGCCAATGCATTTCATGACATGTTTAACATAAGTTAGTTTTGAATATTTCAGTAGTAGCCGAAAGTCAAAGTTATGCAAAAATTTACTCATTTTCATCAATTTTGAAAAAATACAAAAATGTATCGTTTTGTGTTTACAAAAGTGTCTTGAAGTAGTTCACATCATTAAGTATCGATATGAATTCTCTTGTTTTTGCAAGTTAATTATTTTGTATTATTTTGGCTACACCGCAACTGCCATTTTGTGACTTTGATAGGTGATTATGCTAAAACTATGGGCCCTAATTATTTTTATTCGTTGAAGTTACATGTTATCTGATGTGTAAAAGTTGAACAGTGTTTAGCACACATATAAACAGGTCCAACGTCCTTAATGGCATAGCCACGTATCGTAGAACACTGTAACAACGCGATCGGTTGGAGTTGGCAGGCTGTGCATGAAGGTCAGACCTTACGCAGCCTTGATCTCTAGTTCGCTGGCCTCTCTTGCTGGAGCAGCGCCGTGGTTGTCTTGGCACGGTCGTAGAGTCTTGGATGCTGACCTGGAGGTGTTGTGTGCCGAGCATCGAGCTAAGAATAGTCAGGAGGTGGCTTGTTGTGGCATGGTTGAAGCCGCTTTTTGGACGTCACGTCAGGATTATGAGGCTTGTTGAGGTTGAGGTAAGGTGCAGTGGCGAGGCGTTGTCGTGTTCCTAGGCAAGCAGTAGAAGAAGCGTCTATACACTTTTGAGCATGTATGTGTGTTACTGGAGAATATGTTCCTCGTCTCTTACACGCTACTGGTTGTGGGGTGTACGTCTCTCTACCAGTCAAATTGTTCTACAGGCAACTGCGAATTGTGTATAGTCATTGCCAATCACCACTTGAGAACACTTCACGTTGCGCCACTGGTAAGGTGAGAGTATTTTACAGTAATTAAACAATGCTGCGAATGAAGTGACGTGAAGTGACAACACTTCTTTACCCGAGGATTTTCAGGATTTTAACCCAGGACCTCTCGTACCGAAGACCGGCGTCTGATCGATTATGCTACGGAGGCCGGCTGTGAGGTTATGAACACACTTTCTTGATGCACCTCCAAATAATAACCTCTCAAAGATACATTAAAATGACTATATACCCACGTACGCATAGGACAGGGGCTTGATTATAAATGTATCTTAATGCGATAGATTTACGAACAGACGGTCGCCATATGTGACGCCTAAATCAGCGGCTTATTATATCTACCATACATTTCCATAGGCTCGTCTACCACGTGGTGTAGGATGCTGATGTGCAGTGCTCACAATCTGTCAAAAAAATTACAACTCCTGAGTTAAAAATATGAAATCATTATCTAAACAAATATAATTACAGTACTCTTTGTTTTGCTTAGTTTTACTTGGAAAATATCCCGGGTGCGCGCGTGAAAGGCGTTTGTCGATGTAATCAAACTTGGAGAAGTTTTAGACACTGATGTATTATTATTTATTGTTTTATTTGCTCGTGATGATAAGGTAAGGTAAGTGGACTTTACGTCTCGTCAACAGCGAGGTCATCAGAGACGTAGACACACAACTTGGTACAATGACAGGAGCTGGGAGAGGAATCGGCCGTGGCCTTTGTTAAGGAACCATGCCAGCCTTCGTCTGGAGCGATTTCGGGAAACCATCGAAATCAGATTGGCCGGAGTCGGGGATCGAAGCCGGGTTCCCCCGAATGCGAGGACAGCGTGTATTTGCACTTGAACAGCACACATTCTTAGTAGCGGTACATTGGAGAAAAATGGGAAGAAGTTGGCCAGGGCCTATATTAATTAGCGGATTCACATGTAATTATTTCGGGAAACCTGGAAAAGCGAAATTAGGAAGGCCGAAGCCAGGGATCAAGCCGGTGTCTTCCTGAATACGAGGCTAGCGTTTTAGCACCTCGCTCTGTATGAGGTCAACTTTGAACTAGTACAAAATTTTTGCTTAGAGCCTGAAATTTTGTTTTATTTTTCTAAAGTTTGTATTCCATTAACACTTTTTACTCACGTACCCGGTATAACTGTTTTGAATACAGAGCAACCATTTAATTTTTTAACAACATAAAGCAGTGGTCTGACTATCAAAACATCATTATGATATGTACCACAAATCATCTTAAGAAATTACTGTACTTCGATCAGATAGAAATTTAAATTAACAATTTTTACCCTTTGTAACTCCAACTAAATGTTTATTTTATTCAACAGAAATGTATTTCATAACAACGTTATTTAGTAGAGAAGTATAACTATGTACTTTGGCAACACGTTTGGTGTAGACATTTCAGTGTTAAAACGGTCTCTTTCGCTTTTTTATTAATCCAATTCTGGTTGGGAAAAAATATGGGAATAACAAGTAGCGTACTGGCTGTTGTAACTATTTAGCTTATTTTGCCAGTAGAATATAAAAAAGCCAGAGAACTTCAATAACTTGGTTAAGGAAAGTCAGGGAACTGGAATCTGGAATATCAACAGCAATCCTGTATGTATTTGCATTTTTAACACCGCAGTATTTTATGGCTGGAAAGAGAAACATAGAGGGAGATAAGAGAGAGAGAGAGAGAGAGAGAGAGAGAGAGAGAGAGAAGGGGGTGGAGTTTCAAACAGTTTCCTGGACTGCGTCGTTTGTGCCACGGCACAGAAAATTTAGTTTACGTCCCGTTGGGCTTTGATTCGCCATCGCTTAGTCGTTCAAACAGCGACCTCGTAACCGATTCGACTAGTTGCCTGCCAGGAACGTGAGCTAAATGTGCTGCAAGGTAATTTTAATGGCTTCGCCGCCTGGCATTGACGTCTGCCTCCGTAAATAAGGGTTAGTCTCATTCAACGCTTTGAATCAGCGACACTTTTAGAACTGCATTGGGGTACTATGTTTCTAGTTTGTTGAAATTCTAGTGTCAGCTCTTACTTACTAGTGCAGTTAATATTGTATGATCTCGGCTTTTAATAACATTCCTTTTTAATGGCCATGAAAGCATTTTCAGCCCGGTGATCTGAAAACCTACATACGTACGTAATCGACTGAAAATCAGTCGGCCAGTGAACCTACTTCAACCTCCAATCGAGGCCAGTCTGCCCGCATGGTGGGTATGTTCAGAAATCTTTAAAATTTTAGTTTATGCAAAGTTGTGGACTTATAATGATTTTCTTTTGTGAATTTCCCGTATTTCTGCGAAGCTCTTTATGTGTTTCCCTTCAAGGTTTTGTGGGTTTTTTTCGTGGAAGTTTTATATAAGTTATGAATGTCACATTTGCAAATGTTTCGTTGTTAAGTTGTTTTAGAAAAGATTACACTTCCAGCCATTTCTAAAGCTATATAATTGAATGATTTAATGTGGCGCACAGTGTGATTTCAGCAATTTAAAAAAATTTCACCAAAACAAATATTACATAGAGCAGGTTTTAAACTTTTTAAAAATCATCACCCGTTTTAAATTAATCACATAAACGTGAATATATTACGCGAGCTGAGTAAGCATGTACCCCATACCTTCTTAATTGGTTACCCAGCAAGGCGATCCGAGTTCAGTTCCTTGGTGGGGCCTGGCCCCGGATTTTCACACGTGGGAATCGTGCCGGGCGATGTCGCTGGTCGTCGGGTTTTCTCGAGGATCTCTCGTTTCCCACGTCCAATCATTCCTCACTGCTTCATACTCAACTCACCCCTCACCAACGCTGGAGACCTAGCTATTTTTTCTGTGAGATATTCTGCACTTGCTTCATGTTTAAACTGTACCTATTCTTTATACAAGAACATATACATTGTCGTTAGTTGCAATAAGATAAAAGGAATGTCATAAATCCTTAGTGTTGATGTGATGTTAAATAGATCTCGTATATTTCAAGTTACGTGTTTTTTTGTGGTAATGAAACTTCGTTGATTGCATTTATTTCTGGCGGGTAATCTCGAGAGCTCGATCAACCATGGCTGCCGTATGTGTTCAACTTGAACGCGTTTAAGACATATCGTGCGGCCTTGCTCTTAAACATCGCCAACGATATCACCCCACGATAAACGGCCATGGTTTCAACCTCATCTTTATTTCTTCAGTTGGCGTTGCCTGACAGCACGTTGTTAACCTGTTGTTAGATAAGTTTTACTACACTTATATATATATATATATATATATATATATATATATATATATATATATATATATATATATATTAGTCAGCGCTCAACATTGAGGTCTTTAGCGCTGGTGATGGGTGACATGAGGTGAGTATGGAGCAGCGCCGGAATGAAGGGGCGGGGGAAACGGAAGATCCCCGAGAAAACCTGCCGACCAAAAGCATCGTCCGGCATGATTCCCACGTGCGAAAACCCGGGACGTGGCCCCGCCGGAAATCGAACCCGGATCGCCTTGGTGGGAGGCGAATGGTCTGACCATTCGGCCACCGTGGACCCCACAACACTTCGACTGCAGCAAAGTTCTTCAGATTAAAATAAGACACTGTTTAGTTTACTGTACTAGGACATAAACATGTGTTTCTAAAACGGGACTAACCAGTAGTATATTCACAAATTTTATAGTTAATCGCAATTTCTAGTTTCGGTGGATTTACAATGCCCCGACGAGCCCGACGCAACAGCCTCGACACAACAAAATCTAAGTAGCAACCATTAAAAAGCAAGCATCAGTCCGACAAAATTACTACCCCGATAGCCCGACGAAAGTAGAGTATACAGGATGAGCCAAAAAGGAATACCCTATTTGAAATATTTATTATGCAACAACGAACAGAGATACACCAGATATCAACATTGCACTTGATACGGCAAATCAAAATGTTTTTTGTGTGATTTGGAAAAGAAAATATCAGGAAGGTGATGGCCGCCATCTTTTTGGCTCATCCTGTATTTCTAATTTTCGCTGTGTCGGGCCTTGCAGGGAAAGGAAGTGCAACATAACAAAACGAAGTTTACTTGCAACTGAAAGTACTTGGAATATTTCACTTTAATAAAAGTTTTCTTTACAATAACACTAACACTTCGAAAACAGATAAACTTCACCAAATGCACCTTGAATTCAGTTCATTTTCGCGCCAGATACTCATTGCGTGTTTATAAACAAAGCAACTATGTTGTTTGCAAATAGATAATAGAATACCGTTTTTTAAATGTACTTTCATTTAAGAGAAGAACAATATGCATTATGTTTGTGTTGCCATTTATTTAGCGAAAATTTTTCTACAATATTATTCGTGATTTCATGAAACAGCTGATTGAAATAATACATTCAATATAATATAGTGGTTTCTACGTTTTGGTATCGTCGGCCATGCCACGACGAGCCGCATGTCGGAGCATTGTGAACGCTACCAGAATCGTCTTGGCTGTCTTGATTACAGAACTGTTGTGTCGTAGGTGTTGTGTTGGCCTCGTCGGGTCAATATGAATCCGCCTTTATACTTTACTTTCCCATGTGGGGAGAGTCGCGGTCAGATGTCTTTCTCAGAGCACTCCAGTTTCTTCCGCCCTTTCATTATGTCGTAGCTCCATACCTCATACCATCCCCAGGGACCCGTCTGGCAGAGAATGGAGGCATTAAGAGATTAGGTAGCGGCTTTGGAACTAAACATCATGGAGAACAAGAGACGATCTACTTGCTACCTTCCGTACCCCCTATTTATTTCCTTTCTTCCCCTCACCAAACAGGTTAATTCTTACTACTTGCACATACTTCTTTATCTCATTTCACCTGAAGAAAGTTCGCGCACACAATACTACTCAAGGACAGGAACTGAGCGAGTAATTGGCCGTGGCGTATGTTAAGGAACCATCCTAGCATTCGCCTTCTGCGGTCCCGGGAACCCACGGAAAACCGAGATGGGGATGGTCCAATATGGGATTCGAACCGAGTCCTCCCGATTGCGAGTCCAACCGCTGTGCTACCTCGCTCGGCCTTTGATTAGAGATCAACCCAGCATGCATCTGTAGTGACTTCGGAAACCCATGGATAACTGGAATAGGGTGACGGGGCCGGGAATCAAGTTTGGGTCCTTACGAAATGCGAGTCCAATGTTCTACCGCTGCGCCACAGTTCGTGTTGTCGAAGGTACCTCTCGGACACTGATGATCCAGGTTCGAGTCCCGGTAGGGTCGGTACAGATTTTCCCATGTGACAGGCCTTTCGAAGGCGGGATTTATCGGGTTTCTCCAGCTCTATCATTCCGCCGTTGCTCTATATTCCATCCTCACTCGGCCTCGGGGAGATTGTGGTGTGATGCCGGTGTCACGACTCGAGTCTGGGTACCGGATCGATGGCACCCTTTCGGTTACTTTCGCCTCTTCAGTCGGCTACGTCCGGACCGAACGAGAGTCTGCGCATGCGACAAAATTTCGCGCCGCAGACGCGAGAAGCTGCAGCGCCACGTATTATTATAGTTCCATGACCTAACAAAACCTTCATTCGATCTAGCAAACAGCATTATTTGTAATTTTAAACTAACCTAACCTAACTTAAACCAACCTAAACTAATTATCACGAAGTATTTTTTGGGAAGGGGGGGGGGGGCGTCTGAGCGGGAAGTTGCCTCTACGGTTCCACCGGTCTAGAACCTAGACAAAAGTGGCGTCACTTCGCTTCTGCCGTTGTCAGCTGTTCTGTGCGGACACTGTGACGGTAGCATGCGCATCGCGCGGTCTATCAATGCTGTAATTGCCAAGTCATCCCACCCGCTCCGGGGCGAGGCGAGACTTTCTAAGCGCACACCCCTCCGGGCGGCCTCCGCTTGAGTATCGCCGCTTTCACCAATGTTCCCTTCCCTGGTCTATCGTTTTTTCAAATTATACCACGGTACGTTGTTTACTATCCTACCTTATAGTTTTACGCCAGTCTAACGTTTAGTGTGTGTTCTCTTCCAGAAACAACCGCAAATCCTAGGCTAAATTGGAGACGAAAATGTCAGTGGCAATATGTTTTACGATGTCATTTTACTTGCACAATATGGCAACGTAGCACTGTAGTTGGTCTAGCTTGAGCTCCACAGATATCTTTCTTATCTTACTACTACTGTTCTGACCTGCATATGGGTGCAGGCTAAAATCCCGAACAGTCCAAACATAATGTTTAATAAAGAAAATTACTATGTTTTATTATATTTTTATTTAAAAGTACGTTTAGCTTAATGAATAACGGTCCTATACTTTCTTTGCGTCTGTATAACTCGAGAAAAACGTAAATAAGTTTTTTTTTTGCGTGGTAAAAATGTGAACCGCCATGTTGATGTCCTGTGATGCCACGATACTGTACATTTTATTATATGTATCACACAAACTACAGCAACTTTATGTTCAGGTCGTGAAATTGTATTAAATAAAGTAGTTTTATGCGGTAAAAACGAGTATGACTGGAACTCCTAAGACTATAAATGTGTATAGTAGTTCGTTTGCGCAGCAATAAAATGCAATTTATTCCTAATAATTTCTTATCTAGCGTCGTCTGACAAATCAAGGCCGACTGCATGGTTTAAGCTACAAGAAGTCTGCTATTAACAACAAAAATACAGTTGATGTATGTAATGATCATTTCTATGTATTGTGTACAATATGGCACGGATAGCATAAAATAAATAAGTTCTTTTAAGTTAAAAATTGCAGTCAATAGCTTGCAGTTCACGACGAAATCTCGGCAGCTGTAGTGTTTTTGGCTGTTCCACAGGCTGTGGTAACGTCATTAGCCAATAGGCGAGTTCCCGGCACCCGTGATTGACCGGTAATTCGAGAGGTGGGTGGAGTCTTGCGAAACTTGCCCACAGCTCTCATTGCCGTTCACGAGAAACGTAAAACTTATTGAGAGAAAAATTTACTTTTAATAAAAAAAATTGATCCATATTGTTTTCCCGACTCGCGCAACCAGGACGTAAAATCACCAGTCTGTCCCAGGTTTGGTTAAACGCATTCCATCTATTAGCTCGATAGGTTCTTTTTTGTAGGCACGCGAACTTCATTCGGCTGACTTTTAAAACCTTTTGATTCTATATCGGATCTGAAACATTGAAATGCATTCGTATTAAGTTATTGTCACTCTGGAATTTAAATTAAATTGACATAAACTCATACATATGACTAAAACGTCGCAATGTGTGAGAGCTATTAATACCTTGCTGTCTTAACTCCTTTAAAATAGTAGTTAACTAACAAATCTGCAATCATGCATGCCTTAACAACGGGCGAATTTCTCGAGGTAACTTCAACGTAACCGAGTTCGCTAAGTGTTATCAGTTTTTTAATAAGTCAGTGAAAAGTTCCAATACACACAATGGTGCATGGTGGGCGGTGGCTAACTAAAACAAGTACGCCTACGTCACCAAAGTGTTAGCCAATAAGAATGTGTTTTCAATGTTTACGACGGCATTTGAAACTATGGCATTTCTAAAGTGGAATAATTTGAACATTAAAATGCTCACGGAGCTATTGCTTTGCCTGGCTGCATTTAGTGCCGAAATAATTCGGAAGAATCACGTAAATATTAAATTTTTTTCCTAGGAATTTTCCTTATTGACGTAAAATAACGTGGGCGTGGAGCGCAAGAGGGGACTATCTCCATGAAGTGTTGCCAAACTGTGCACGTAAAATGTCGTCCTACAACACTTCGCCACTTACATTTTCGTCTCTAATTTAGCCCAGGATTCGTGTGGTGTGCTTATGTGTTTGATTCTGGATACTTATGTGTGTGTATGTGTATATATATAATATGTGTGTGTTATATAATATGTATGAGATCGATAAAAAACTCAAGACACCATTTGACCGGTCACCATGTAATTTGGCACGTATGTTTTTTTTTTTTTTTTATTCCCACGAAGAAAGTTTTTATGCTATACATTTTACTATAACTCGCCTGTAGATGGCACTGCAGTGTATCAACTTCTATTATACCTACTTTACCCTCGTGGAATAAAGGGCATAAAAGGTAAAGGGGGTTCGCAATTCGACCATCATCCATTTTTATATTGTATATACATTGGCAGGACAACGTCTGCTCGGTTCTACTAGTCAATCTTAATATTGCTAATCGCACAAATCTCACATGAATGAAGTAGCTTTTTTTACATATGGCTTTTACGCCTTCTTTAGGGTATTTTTTTCTACCCATTTTTCAAACAGGGATTCCTTTCATTTTGGTTGTCTACCTTAAAAAATAATATGCTGTGTTTACCGCAACAGTAACACTTTGGACTTGCATTCGCGATTGCCCGGGTTCGATTATCGGCTCCTATCATCTTAATTTCGTTCTTGTTTCCCAATTTCGGTCAGTCGAATTATGTGATGGTTCCTTAACGTAGACCATGGCCGATTCATCTCCTGGTTCCTGTCCTATGTGCAACTGTTTCTAATGACCTCTCTGTCAATGAGGCACAAAGTCGAGATAGACGTACAGCAAGTTTAAACCTTATCGGTAGGAATAGGCGGCTTATGGTACGGGTCGCAAAAACATTGTACTAAACGTTAATGAAAGTAGCGTTCGATCTGGCAAAGCTGACTTTCACCCTCCGTTCATTGGCGAGGGCGGACCCTCCTCACCTCCCTCTCCCCTTCCTTGACCCTCATCGAGTGTGGGTGCAAATAAGACTGCTTGTGATTTTTTTCTTGCTTTTTTACGACTTCGCTATTTTATGCTTCCTCCTCGGCGCCGCGACCGTCTTCTCGTGGGCGTTAGCGTAGACTCCTGATTTACAACGTGGTTGCTATTTTCCGCGTAGGTATCGTCGGAATTTGTCGAGCTAAAATATTGTCTTACATTTCGTAGCTGGTATTTAGTACTCAGTATAATGCTAAAATCCGTAACTCACGCGCATATTAACTTAGTATGAATGAGAAGGCTTTATGTATCGTCGCTGAAATTAAGCTACAGTAGATTAAAGGGAGAAAAAAAAAGAGAGGTTTACGCCCAAGCTCTGTCCCCTTACAAAGTCACTCTTCACGTTATCGTAAGTCCAGTAATGGTAACACACATGCGGAATGGAGCAGTGACGGAAACGGGAGTTACCCGAGAAAACACGTCGTCCAACGACAACGTCCGCCACGTTTCCCACATGCGAAAAATCACGGACCGAGTCCTCCGGGGGTCGAATCCGGATCGCCTAGGTGAAAGGTGAGATATCTGACCCCTCTACCACCGCGGCCTCATTTATATACAGTACCGAAAATTTAAATTATGTAATTACAAGTTTTTGTATGCTACAATTACTTGGCAACACTGTTATGATACAGGTGGTAGTTAAATCGTGATCCCTAACACGTTCCTAACTATGCAGGTTTGTCTCTACAATTGTACATATAGTATTAATTTATTTTAAGTCTCCTATAACGTGTTTTACAGGGTGCGTTCAGAAAGTAATTTCTTACAGCTCCCGAACTGAAACGTTCTAAATGAAAGATCGCAGAAAGATGAACTATCGCTTTTGAACGCGGTAATATTGAGCGGCGTATTCAGAGTATTTATTTAATGCGGATGGTCACCGACTACATGTCTGTTACATTTTTATTCACGTGTTTATTCGATAGTTTGGTAAAAATTAAGAATAGCTTCTAATTGTGTACTGGCCAAACTATTGATTTTAGAGGTATAGTTAACTGATGAAAAATGTTTCTATGGACGTTAGAAGTAGTCTTACGGAAAAAAAATCGTTGCGTTAGTTTAGGTTCGGTTAAGTTATATTGTTAGTTTATTAGGTTGCGACCTCCCGTTGATGGGTGCTCGTGACCCACGTTTGGTTATGATAAGAGGTGTCGTTGCTCTGTCTCTTACGTGATTAATGTTGGATGATTGGGTTCATATTAAGTAATGTTGTAGTATGCCCGGCTAGCTCTAATTGAAATAAAATAACAAAAGGAGTTTCTTTTAAAATCGGCCTAAGGGACTCACGCACTGCGGGTTGCGTCACGAGAGGTAGATACTTACAGTTTCTTTCGACGAAAAGAATAGGCGCTTCCTCCGGCGGCTTTTGATCGGTCACGACGTTAATTATGTTGCAGGTACCGGCCGCGATCACCCGAAAAGTCCACCCTCCGGTGACCCCGAGCTCGCTGTCCACCGTCCTTACAAACCCGACGACGAATATCCCGACACCTGTCCCCCCGAGCTCACACACACCCGGCTCGTCTTAAGACTTCATTCTTAGTGCCTCGCGGTTCGCATCTTTGCTCTCCTGGGCGGCGTCCCCTTCCCGCCCCACCGGACTCATGGGGGCGGGTAGGTTCCCCCGACCAATTAGAGCGAAGACCTGGCCCGAACATTGCGTGCGTCCCTTGTAGAAGCTCCGTATTTATTTAAAATCAAATTAAACATGGGCACATTGTCACAGCAATTACAAATAAAACACTTAGCCTAATTACTACTTGCTATCTTCAATTAATATAATTCTAGTTCAAATTACGTACGTTACACGGGGTCTGTTGGGGGAGGGGGAAAGGAGAAGAAATGTGTAGGCGAGAGAGAAAGAGCGAGGATTGTATGGCAAGGGGACAGGGGGAGGTCGGGCGCCCCCGCCCCTTCTAGAACAGCATGTGGTACGGCCCACGCATCATCTGCTCTATTGTCGCCAGACCGGCGGACAATTATCCCTCTTAAAAACTATAATCATTATACATAAAATTATCTTAATGTTACTAGCATATTCGAGTCTGTGACATTCCACAGGTTCAAACGATACCAGACACGATACCTCTGTGATAATATTAGTAATATTCATATTTTCTACTGTTTTTATACTGGCCTATCATAGGATCCCACAGACCCCTCACAATCAATACTGAAGTTAAAATGGATGGCAATATGTTACATATGACAATAAAGGCCCCTTTCATTACAATCAATCATCATAATTAACCTAAACTACATTAATTTATATATATATATATATATATATATATATATATATATAAAAGTATCAATAAAATAGGGCCGTCACAAGGTTACGTAACCTGGCCTAACCTAACGTTAGGTTGTTACTTAACCTAGTCTAACTTGGTCTAACCTAACGTTGGGTTAGGTTACTTAATCTAGTCAAACCTAACCTAATGATTTTTTTAACGTAGGTCTACTTATAACGTGCATGGAAACATTTTTCATCAATAAACTATACCTCTAAAATCAATAGTTTGGCCGGCACGCGATAAGTAGCCATTCTCAATATTTACGGACAGTTTCGTATCTCATTTGACTTAGCCAATTACAATAACGTTCCTGCAATACCACACGTCGTTGATCTGCCGGTAGAATCCCAAGGCTGGTGAGAGTTAAAATATCCAATCACTGACCATGAAGCAGAACTAGAATTGTGCACGTAAGGCACCAAAACAAAGTGAGGCAAAATTGTTTTCGCGAAAACTAGGGGTCTCTGATCATGGACTTAACTGCTTGCTAGTTCTTCAGCTGAGCGCAACTCTCGCGATAAAGGCTAGAACGTGGAGACAGGCTCGAGATCTAGGACGCACGCCAGGCCTCGCTGCATTCCGTCGTTGCGACGCGACGGCGAGGAGGAAATGCTTGCCAGCGCTTCTTCCGCTGGACCCCGAATTAGACGCGCGACGCCCCAGCGGCGCAGGTGTGTCGGGGCGCTGTCGAGGCCCGGGGATCGCGTCTTGGGTAGGTGGGAGGGTGGCGGCTGAGGAGATGCCCCATTTACCAGTGCCGGGCGTCAGTCCCCAGACCCCGTGACGTCGTCGCCAACCTTTGGCTAGATCCCAGCCTAGGTGTCAACCATTCCCCACCCCCACCTATACTCCTCCCACCGTACAGCTACGAGCCTCGTATTTCAAGCCCGAGGAATTTCAATGGTTGGAGGGGGGTAGGGGTGCACTGCCATCTTTAATTTACAGTATTTTCCCGCCACAAGCATTCCTGAAGGCATATTAACATTTTAACGTGCTCTAAATGTTAGTCTACTACACATTTTTACGTTCTTAGTTAGTAAATTACTTCCATATTACCTAGTATTTGTTGCAAGATAAGAAAGATTGCGTTATTATACACACATTTTACAATTTTCCAACCTCCTCTCTGTATCATGGACGTGTGACCTTTCTCAGTTGCACTATGATTTTCTACTTACTGTTAAGGCGGCCGCCTGGATGACGCTCGAACTGCGTACAGCGTGTTCGGAGTTACGTTTTTTCTCCTAGACCGGTAAACGCGCGTCCACGATGCTTATTTACGAAAATAAAACACAATTCAGACTACTTGTGCGTGAATGCGACTTTCAAGACATCACGTACATTGGTAGAATTATTTTACGGGCGCGGTCTATCACAGTTTTTCTCACTATTTTTTTTTTATTTTTTTATTTGTAGCAGATATTTTTTTTCTTGTTTTAGACACAAAATTTGACTAAATTTGGCTCTTATGAAATTTTTTTTATCTCTCATAGTTTTCGCGTAATGGCTTGTTAAAGTCATATTTTTCATGTTTCCGTTTTAAGTACTACACTAAAACCAACTGATATGCAAAACTAAAAAAAAAAAAAAAAAAAAAAAAAAAAAAAAAAAAAAAAAAAAAAAAAAAAAAAAAAAAAAAAAAAAAAAAAAAAAAAAAAAAAAAAAAAAAAAAAAAAAAAAAAAATCACAGTGAATAAAGACATTGCATGCTACGATGACATGCTCATAAAAATAAAGAATAAAAATTATTTGTATTAAAAAAATAGTTGAAATTTTAAAATGTTTATTTTCAGTTTCAGCATTTTTTTAAAACACAAATAATTATTATTAATGCAATTTTTTGCTTTAACGAACCATTACGCAAAAATTATGGAAGATAAAAAAAATTTAATGGAGACAAATTTTGTCACATATTGTTTCTAAAATAAGAAAAATATAACTGGTACAAATATAAAAATTAAAACATGGTGATTAATATAGCGGTAGACAGCACCCTTAAGGCCCACAAACTTCCCTAAAAACGGCTTTTTCCGTGGTTGTTTCTTAAGACATATGTAACGGATTTGTTCGAAATTGAGGTCTACAAGTACATTGAACTTTGCTACAGTGACGCATTCAATAAAATTATAGGATCACCGTTTAAAGTACCACATTAAAAACGTTACGGCGGGAACACTGCGCGCTCGTTTACGACTCTGGCCGTAGAGGCGATATCACAATACATGAGCCTGTTGACGTCGCTCGTAGCGTCTCATCGACTTTTGCCTCACACATACAAACATACCCTTCACCAGGCGGCCGCCTTAAGTGCAAAGATTGGCGGCTTTAATGTATTCAGTGTAACTGACAATGAGGAAACGATCCACGTGTAAAATCCAATTTTAAAAATATGCACAAGTGGGATTTCTCTAATGACCGATTTAATTATTCTTGCCAGTGTATTTGCGTATAATCTCTAGTACAATTTGCAATAATTATTTGTGGCGTTATAGATTTTTTTGGTAACTGGCTGCGGAAAGTTTTTTTGTAACAGTGCAAAAGTAATGACGTATTGGTTTGTGGAGACACGCCATTGCTTATGTTTTGTTGACCAAACTTGTGTTAAATGACAAAGTACAAGAACAAAAAACATAGAAAGAGCAATCCCAGAGGAATTCGGTCAGTTTTTTTTATATGTAACACCAAGAATTCTAAAGGTAGTAATTCAGTCAGATATCGACAACACCCAGACACTTAAGGCGGGCATTAAAAAAAACCAGATTCACGATATGAAAAAATATGAATTTAGGAAAAAACAGCAGAGGACAGTGGACAAAAAATTACAGAAGACAATGCGACAGAAGTTCCATTGAAGGAAAAAATGCAACTTTTCGGGAATTGCAATTTAGGCTATTTCTGTATTCGGGCTTTTTCTGTGTCTTCTGTTTTTGTACTTTGTAATTCAACACAAGTTAGGCCAACAAAACATGATCACAGGCGTATGTACACAAACCAATACATTCTTATTATAAACTCCCATCGCAACAAACATGAAAAAATATCAGTACAAAAATATTTTTCGCTACTGTCACACTTGCTTGTTAGCGAGACCCTAAGACGCGGTAGAGCTAGACGGGCGCCTTGGGGCGCCTGCCGAGTAGGGATCGATTTCAATATTTATAGTCTGGTTTGCTTTCGCTGTGCCTCTTGAGCTGCCGTTACACTGGATGGGCGGGGCATGATCGCCGCGAGCCGTCACGATCCTGCTGCCAATAGGCCGGTCCGTCGATACTAGCACTTCCGCACGCGCCCACGCCGTGACGGAAGTCGAGGCACATGCGTTCACAGTAGGGCTGCGATATGTCTAGACGTCGATGTCGAGCACAGGGCTAGCATAAGGTCGGAATGAGGGCGAGGGGAGTGTAACCAAGAGGGGGGGGGGGGAGGTAGTCAAGAAATTAGCCAGCCGCCATACTGCTTTAACCTCAAAAGTACACATCAGACTGGTATTTTTAAGGTAAATGAATGTATCGTGTTCTTTAATTGGTGTTTTAGGCCGAGAACTCTATATTTTAGCCCTGTTTACACACCTCCCAATTAATATTTCCAAAATGTTTTAGTTAGTTGGCCATATTGTTCATAGCCACGTCAAGTGTTTCTTTGGTTACACTCCTGTCGACGTGTGCTCCATCTGGATCCTTCTAACATCTTCGATGTCGAGCGTCAACGTCTGTCGCTAATTGACAGACATGACAGCCTGGCCAGGCCGTCGAGGGGTGTGTAGAGCTTCGGCTAAGGTTAAAAGGTTAATTATGCTACTGGCTAGAAAGAAAATATGTTCTCTTATGAGAGAGTTTGGTGGCACAGACAAAATTTCTGCGTCTAGTTTTGCTGCTATCGCTAAGGGACCAGAAAAATACGAAACCTTAGTAAAAATTATATTTAAATAGGCTTGGAAGTGACAAAAGTCACTTATCTCATTTTAGGGGAGCATACGTAGGAAAAAAAGGGCTCCGTGGCAGCTTTTGTGAAGAAATGTTGGGAATAGTTTTGCTTTATCAAAGACTACCATAGGATAAATCATTTTGATGGTGGCATCTTAAATTCTGTTGTGTTAAATTTCTTTGATGTAAGCTATATGGCTGTTTAAAAATGTTTGAAACCTACATAAATGTGTTATTTGTGGTTGGATTTATAGGTTCAAGGTCTCATTTTAAAGAAAACTTTTAGCTTTACAGAAAATTTCTCCTCGTATTTTGCGTTCAAGTTAACGGTTTTCGATTTAAGACTGAAAAACATGGTTTTGACCAAAATTGTGTGTTTCTAGGAGAAAAAATGCCAAAATTAATCGCAGATTCAATATAAAGGACATTATTTGCTTGAAATGTCTGTGTTGTTAATTAAATATAGATACATGGTATGGTAAATACATAGAAATCCTTAGTGTGATAGAAACCTTGTTCAAGGTGTCTGATTGCATTCCTGCCAAGCTTGATGTCTCTACTGATATTTGGTCAAGTACTGGTGCTATTAAAAAGTACCGTGCCAATACTTTTGGGTGTTGTGTAATGCCTACTAAACCACCAGTAACAATCAGTGTTCTGTTTTTTGTGTTCAAGAGCTTCGTCAGCTCCTAAGGCACAAAATGGAGTGGTACTTTTCCTCACAACCCAATTTCCTTTCTGAAACTTTTTCCTTATTACAGGATATGTATCTTTCAGTGCACTCATTTCTGCATGTTAGCGGCCAACGTTCGCTAATATGATAGTATACTTTTGCTGGCATGGTTGTTAATCAGACCATATCAGTAAATATGTTCGTAGTCATGCGGAAGTTATTTTAATGTGGGCAACTTAGTTTAAGACGACTGACATATTTCAGTATACGGTCCACAAGCAGATTAGCAAACCCACCCACAAGCATCTGAGTATAATAAGAATGCTTGTAGTACACTTGTGGTTAATGTGTGGGTGATTTCATTATGCATCATGCATGCCGAATGTTTACTGCCTGTGAGCTGCTTATCACGATCAGATTTGCACATGGGGCCAGTTGATGTTTGCTATTTGGGATATTCTCACTTAGTTGAACAGCATTATACAGCTTCACACCTAAAAGTTCTGTAGAAACAATATGCTGTAGATGATTTCTAGCTTCAGGATTATCACCAAAAAAAATATTTTTTTTTGTATTTTTTTTGTATTTTTTGTATTTTTTTTTTTCTTTCAAGCATGACTTTATGTGTACACTTTTTATAACAAGACAAAATCCATTTTGCGTTACACTGGATGAGATAGTCAGCTGTAATCGCTGACAAATTCTGTGCAACATCTTCATAGTCCTTGTCTTCACATTCATTTCGGAGTTTTACGACATCCAGTAGCTTCTGCCTCGATTTGGAATTTTGGACTAATGTCTCTTTAGTTTGACGCTGACACAATAAGCACACATCAAAGTCAAAATCACTTACACGTTTACGTTTTGAAGTTGGCGGCACGTCAACTTCAATTACTGCTTCAGTTGCTTCATGGAATCACACTACCTGAAACAGAAAATTGAAAACTTATTTCATTTTGTTAATATTGTTATTGGATATCTTAACTTAAGACCTCGAATTTACATCTGTGATTTTAAAAAATGCAATATTTAAAGCAAGTTTATGCACCATATGTTCACTGTATTATACATCGTCCTGTAAGAGAAATAAACAATTTAATTACTCGGTACCATCCATTTACAGTGATTTTCCCTGAAATAACAAAGTTAAGATAAATTTATTTAAATATGTAATTAAAACAAAAACCATTAATTGTAGCGTAAAATGACTAATCTTTTTTGTAGAGCTCAAAGTTACCTTTAAAATGAGATATTACACATTGAAAAACATATGAAAATATTCGAGTTATTAACGATAGTAACTTTTGGAGGGTAGCCATTTTGATGACATCACCAAAATTAAACGCATCAGAATTTGGACTGCCACCATCAAAATTATTTATCCAGAGGTAGTTTACGACAAAAAAAAAAAAAAAGATTTCCGCAATTTCTTCTCGAAAACTGCCACGAAACTACATATGTTAATGCGAAAAGAAACCAATCTCGCTTTTTAAATTATCAATGTTATGTAACTTACAATTCAGGAAAACTCCGCGATTGGACAGTTGACAACCCTCATCGATACCAGCGCTCAAGCGGCAGAAATTTTCCCCGTGCCAAACTTTTAACATTAATCTTTCTAATCTGTAGTAGAAATAACCTTACTTCTGCCGATACAAGTTTATTCAAAAACCACTCCAACTCGCGTGAGTGATGACTGCTTAGGAATATCATTCAAAGGACTTTTACGTAGGTGCAAACCCTTCTCTAGTCCTCCATGTGTGTTTTTGCGGTTCTTTTTAAAAACAATATTTTTGGTTCAGAATATTTAAAACATATAGTCGGGTACAACACACTTTCATCTCAAATGTTGCATCATAAAATGATAGTCACCATGGATGGTCTCATTCAGGCGATTTATCACTGACTTGCGCCTAGAGGCTAGAGGGAGGCGTGATGCGCACACTTTTTCGCCTTTAGTTTGTCTCCCTTCTTGGACTAAAACGCGCAAAAATATTCCACCAGGTCGTCGGAGCAATGATCTTGAGAGCCGATGAGTGAACAATGTGAATATGCAGCAGCGTAATGCAATGCCGGGGGAAACGGGTGATAACCTTAGAAAACGTGCCGATCAGCGACATCGTCCGGCACTATCTCAGCTTGCGAAAATTCATTGTGACTCGGCCTCGGCGTGAGGACTGAACATGGATCGCCTTATGGAAGGCGAGCACTCTGTCCGCTTGACTGCCGTGCATCAAAGTCGACAGAATTTCGTCTTGTCCATCTAGACGACACCAGAGACAATCTTGACTATGTCGACAGTGTAGGTATGTTGATCTCGGCCCTTGACTTGTCGAAAAGTTACGAAAATAATTACTAAATATATCATGTTTTGATTTTCCATGTAACGGACAGTAAATCCGATTATTCTGTGTATTTGTCAAAAATTTTCTCTTTGATACTGTTAAGACTCAGCAAAACATGCCTATTCAAAAATACAATTAATCCAAATGTGTCCAAATTTTCAAGTGTTTACTATAAAGATGAGAGATAATTATAAAATTATTCAAATTTCGTTACTTTTTCACGAGTTTTGTTTCTAGGTGGCATTAAATTAGAATAGTACTGGAGCGTTTGTTTTCCAGATGTTAACTATGGCCATGTTGGAGAACAAGATCGTCTTCCACCATTATGACCCGGGTTAAATTCACGTTGGAGCCGCTCCCAAATTTCGCTTCTAGAAAGCGAGCGAGGTGGAGCAACGGTAACACATTGGACTCGCATTCGGAAGGACTCGGGTTCGATCCCCGGCTCCGGCCATCCTGATTTCGGTTTCCCATGGTTTCCCGAAATCGCTCCAGGTGAATGCTGAAATGGTTTCTTAACAGAGGCCATGGCCGACTCCTCTCCTAGCTCCTGTCATTGTGCCAAGATGTGTGTCACCGCCTCTAATGACCTCGCTGTCGACGACACGTAAAGTTCAATTGCATTACTCTTGTGGGAAACGTCGCGGACGTTGCTATGACTGCATTTTTATGGACGCTCTTGTTTCTTTGCCCTTGTATTTTTTGTTAGAATGTACTAACACGGAAATTTGATCATAACGACTAACCGGTGTTGTCGGTCGAAATTTCATTCAAAATAAACACGAACTCTCCGTCGAACGGAAAAAAAAATATTGGGTATTTGCCCTGAAAAATTTATTTTGTGGTTGCCACAAAAACATTTTGTTGACATCACTTAAATATTGTGGTTTCTACAAAATAATTTTGCAGGGTAAACTTCCTACAGAATTTTTCTTTCAGTTCGTGAGGGCTCAGGCGTCTCGATTCCCTGCTCTTGCCATCCTGATTTCGGTATTTATTGTTCCCTAAGATGGTTCCCTAGGAAAAGCCATGGCCGATTCCTCTTTCAGTTCCTGTACTTTTGTATTGTTGTTTATGACCAATTACAATGGCCTAGCTGTTGACCCGTTGATAAATAATAGAAACGAGCATACTACAAAAAAGAAATTATATTAATTTAAATGTGAAATTTAGCTTATTCATTTGAAAAAAAAAACGGTTATTTATTATATCATATTTTTGCCAGTATATTTTCCCAACATAAGTTGCGTGATTTTTTTGCTGTAAATTTTTTCTTAGGTTTTCTGCAGGAAATTAGACAATTATTAATATGTTTAGTGTTTATTATGTTGCCAGTTTGTTCTCATTAAAATTCCACGTAGTCGGATGTAAATTTAATTTCACTAATTACAAAGAACAGATTAGTACCATTAAAAATACGTTGAAAACAGACAAGATTGGCACAGGTGTGTAAATCCCCATTGCTGAATAATAAATAATACTTTCTAAACCCTTCAATTTCGGTTTGCTGTTATTGCTTGCATTATCAGATTGTGTACGCACGAATGAAAAAAAAAAATGGCTTTCTCTTTTTTGGGTTCGAAATCGCGTGCAATGCCTCATGCTATTCTGCGTTACGATTTTGTGAATTTTGTTCTAAAAAAAATTACATTAATCCAAAGACATGTTAAATTTGTTAAAATTATGTTTGTGGATTTTGTGAATTTTGGTCTAAAAAAATTAATACCTTGAAATGTTTTAAACTGTTTGAGAAAATGAAATAGCGGTAACTGCTTGAAACGTTACTTGATTTTCTCTACTAGGAAGGCCCATTAACAGAATGTTTCTTTAAAAAATATTAATAAATCTTCCGAAAGTATAATCAATGTTTAGACACGAGAACTGCTAAAAATAGCACAACTTTGCACCTTGAAATTCAAATTTTTCTGTGGAAGGACCCCCGGACCCCTCTCTTTTTATTGGGGGATAAGTGTTCCTCGTATACGGCCCTGCCTATGTCAAAATCCACGAGCCGCGCCTGTAGACAAGTTGACTACAACTTGCTTGAATAATATAATGGTGTCGCTGATTGGAATTTGAATGGGGAACATTCATATTTCATAGAAATGTCTAGAACTGCTCGAGATGCTCTTTTATACACATATAAATGTAACTATTAACTTTTTATCCCGTGAAAATAGGTAGGAATTGAGTTATTTGAGATTAAAAACAGTAATTTAGACGGGCGTTATCACGTGACCGCGAAACACTTTCTCACTGGTCTGACGTCACACCTTAGTATCCGCATCCGCGCTCCGGCTGCGCTCATGGCAGATAGAGCCTATAAACGATTTGTTTATTGAACTTGCGGAAAGAAATGGGCTTTATTTAAAAGCACAAAGTGATAATCTGCCCCGAGTTGATTCTGATACGATAAAAGAATATTTTAATTCCAGTTACGTCATTGGAGCGGAAACGAAATGAATTAAATTACAAAGGCAAACTCATAGTTTATCGGTACATTACCGACAAGTAACATAAAACGTACGTGTGAGTAGTCATATATAGTACGAAACTACTCAAAATGCTGTGCTAGTATGATAAATTGCCTCGCAATATAATTAATTACCAGTACTGAAAACCATAACCGTTCGTGGTTTGCGTTACGGCCGCGCAATTCATGACCGTAGGAATGTTACATGCAAAACTGAATATTTTACGCGAAAAAACGTACTGCAGACATTGTTTGCCTGTAGTGACATACTGTAAGTCATATGTGAATCATAAATATTATGGTTCTTTTGATCACCGTAGGCCTACCTTGAAGTTACGTTACCGTCGCGTTGCAGGCACACTACACTCACCCACTTGGCCGGTAGGGCTATCCCAGCGGCCGCCACGCGAGTACCGTTCTTGCGGTGCGGCGACACCACTCGGTCCATTTAGTATCAAATACAGGATGTCCCGAAAACACCTTCCGATATTTACACAGGTTAAAGTATGCAACAAAATAAGACGAAAACATGTTGTGCACTATCCACCTAAAGTCAATATTAAGGGCGTTATGATAAGTTAAAGATGAACGTTTTAAACAGTATTTTCCCAAAATATGGGAAACTACGCCGCATACAAAAACAATATTGTCATCATTGCTTAATGTTATTGAGATCGTCAAACCAACAACATATGGTGCTTGATATAGGTGGTACGGGATAAAGTGAGCACTCGAAATAGCCCTGCTAAAGTTCTATTTCCAGCCAACTCGTGTATTTCCACACGTAACGGCTAACAACGGGCATGTCTAACCTCTCTGGACACCTCACTTGATGTTGGCGCGTGTACAATACATTGTGTAGTCAGTATGAATCGATACAGTTTATTTAAAAAAATATTAATAATATAAAATACAATTATGTCAATTTCGGTTGAGTTTATTTCTATATTGTTGTATTTAAATAGGAAAACACACGGAACTATATTGAGTAATTTCGCTGCCAACCATACAAGCAGTAAGACAACTATATTTAATGTTAAATTATACACAGTCGCGGATAGTGATATTTTTCAAAGGTTAAGTTTTTAGTGCTCACTTTATCCCGAATGACCTATACATTCCACCCTTTGGAAAATAGCAGAGGTGGCTACCCTCTAATTAAATACAACTGATTTTACCATCAGGTTTTCTCTATATTTGAAGGTGGTTTGTTGAATGTTACCTGTGTAACAATAAAGGTGCTCCTGTTGCAACTGTTTTTTTTTATATATAGAATATCTTGCTCACGTAAAACACAAATTAATTCAAATGAAAATTTTGCTCAATAAACAAACATTTTATAACATGAGCAAGTAGGCTACTATAACTTTGCGCGACTGTTCCAATGTTGGAGTGTAGTGACCATGTTTAATTAAAATATTATGTATATATATATATATATATATATATATATATATATATATATATATATATATATATATATATATATTATTGTTTAATGTATCGGCATATTTTAATTGTTGGTACAAATGTTTTAGTTAGGGTTGTATTTGAAATTGTTTTGCTTATACTTCAATAGCTCTATGTCTATAGTACTGATAAAATATTTCCCGTTATCTTGTTTAATATTATGAGACCATCTCCAACATGTCACCAGAAAAGAAATGGAATCAAAGAATGGAAAAGTAAAAACGTAAGTATAGAATGCAGCACATACTAGTATGTACAAAATAGAAGAAAAACCGACATAGGCCTACCGTATTTTGTGTTGCATTACAACAATGTTTTCAGTTGTTTTTGAAACACTGATTGGTGTGTTCCTTCTCATTTGTGGAGTTCTTTAAAATGTTTGTACATAGCGTGACTTCTGCATTCAATTTCAAACTGTCATTTTCCATGTCAAATGCACAGTATAAAAATTGCAGTTATTTGGCAAACATTAATTCGTGCAACCTTCTGTGTTAAAAAGGAGGTGGCCTATTTAAATGAAATTAACTGTGATGCTATGCAAATATAAAGGTCAAATTAATCTAACCAAATTATTGTTAATATTTCTGTCATCTTTTTACATGCTATTTTTTCATTTACGCTTTATTTCAATGTTGAAGTAATAGCATAATGTGCCCCAATATACACGTGTTTTTTTCTTTTCAAATTTATTTGCAATAGTTCTTTGGTCAGTGTGTGAACTTGGATAAAAAATAAACTACAATAGGCTCACCTAATGTAAATACCTACAAATGATTTAAAACTATTTAATCAAGTGATTCCCGGTCGATGTAGACTGACGTAACTCGCATTTAAGGTTAGTCCAAATGACCTCACGATGAAAGGTTTTTAAGAAATAGTGAATTGCATAACACGATTTCAGTTTTTTTTTTGTGAAAATAATTATCGCAGAAGTAAGATAAGTTACATTTATTTACTTCAAAATGATCTTCACAGATAAAAACAACTGATTTCGGTGAAACATCTTCATACCATCGGCGAATGGCGTTGAACCATTTCTTTAGTTTACACGTATCTTGCAGGACGGTGATGAATATTTTGTCCAGTGTTGCAGTCGAAGTGCTTGTGCACAGAGGTATTGTGCCCCATTTAACGTTTTCATGATGATGTACTTTATTATTTTCCGTTCCCATGACGTTAAAACCTAACCACTGGGAGTAAACTACCGCCACGACCCATGTAAACACAGGCGGCGGACGAGCGCGTTCTAAGGTGTGACGTCACGAGCGGCTCAGGCGGCCAGCCGTGTTTTGGCGCGCATTCAAACTGCGATATTTTCATTTGGCCATAACTTTCACATTTTTCAACTTAGAGCTGCGATACTTTGTACGTATGATATTTGTACCGAACTGGCTGTGAAACCGTCGTCAGAAAAAAATGCGAATGTTGCCCTGTACTCTAAAACACAGAGAGTGTTCAGGGCGCATGGGAACGCGCGGTTAACAGTTATCTTATTACCTCTAAGCGCAATTGCTCAACTAATGTCAGTCTTTTCTTATAGGTATGATTTCGCCTCAAGGAGTTTGTAGGACTGCTAAAGTTGAATTTTAACTAAAAAGTTTCTAATAATGTAGTTTTTGGACTTCTCGCCAAGTTATTTTATTCGCCATGTCGTGGGCAAATACATTAAAAAATAACAAGCCCGTAGGAAAATTTATAGCAAATAAATCTATTTTTAGAAAACAAAAAAAAAATGTGTTTTCGTTAGATGTTTACTGCCCTAATATGCAAAATTTTTAATCTTACTTGGCGTTATGGGAATAATATGTACCCTAAAAATTTTCCAATTGTTGTCACTAGTTACGGCTAATAAACTAACATAATTTCGTACAAATATTACATGATGCATTTTTGACTTTTGAGCTGCTTGTGAGGACATAGCAACCAGGGCTGTGCGACATCTGAAATTTGGCATCGCGGTGCGAAAATACCGGTGATATTCTCGTCGGTGTCGACCACGACATCAATATGTCGACTGCGATATGTCGATATGTTGCACAGACTTAAAATAGCCGTCTGGCCATGCCGCCGAGCGGTGTAAAAAGCTTTGGTCGTTAGAAGATTTTTCGAAAACTCTTCAGCGCGGATTATTGATGTCTGCTTAGCAATAGCATTCAGAGAATGTTACACTTGTGTATACCTTCTTCCGGTTTACCAATACTTGTTAATAGGGATGGGAACATTTCGCGAATTCAGTGACCTGCATGTTAGAATCAAATATCCTATGTATACTCAAACCTCGTCTATTAGTTCATTGTCTGCTGTTCCACTGAGTAGCAGCTAGTGGACTAATGGTCGGGGCTTGAGTATTCATAGGATATTTGATTCTAACGTGCAGGTCATTGAATTCACGTGAGAATTGGATTTTTTTAAAATTTTGGCGCGAATCTTTTAAAAGGTATAGACGTGTACAATATAGCTTTATCATTCGCCATAAAATGATAGGGTCATCACCGAATGTCTCATATAGGCGAGTTGGTGAGAAAACTGCATGCCAGTTTATTGATGTGTGTCTTTGACGGGGGGGGGGGGGGGGTGATGTGCGTGTTGTTTCGTCGTCCCTGCCGTACTTCTGGGCCTGGAACGCGCAAAATTCGTCCACCCAGACAGACACCTGAAGGCCATGATCTTTCATTTATTTCAAACAATTTCAAATAATTCAAACATTTTTCAACCAAATGCTTTGAAATATTTGAGACTGTGTACAGTCATACGATACACATTTCTGACAGAGCGTTTTTTGGTAGCAAAAATTATTTTGCTTCATTTTGGCTTATTTTGACAACAAAATATGTAATATTTCAGGGGCAAAAATTTAAAAATCCGTCTCGTGTATTGCACCAGAAAAATTCACATACAAACGATGATATATAAGCGTTAACAGTGTAAGAATGAATTTTTGATATCGGTATTAATTTGCGTTCAAATATATATTTTTTCGAAACCACTCCAAAACCCGAGGTCGGAGATTCGCGCGCCCGCCATCGTCGGGGTCGTGAATCAAGGTCGTTGCCTGGAGGAACTGAGGACTGGCGCGGTTATTTCCGCCTCCACGTTTAAGTCGAAGGGGTCACGCTTTCATCAGCCACGGCTGTGCCGAGGAAAGGTGCTTTTACAAGTCCCCGCCCTCGTCCTTTCTTTCGGTGGAACCCCGCCTTACTTTCGTCTTGCGGTTAACGCCCACTTCCACCAGGGAAACATTTACCCGTTGCCCCATTGCGTGTCTCAGGAACTTGGTTGTTGTGTCGGAGAAGGTTTACAGCACCTGCATATTATGGGTGAAGGTTAAAATACTGATCAGTCCAAACACCATTCTATCTTTACTCGCTGTAAAATACATAAAATAATACCTGGACGTGGAGCACAAGAAAGGACTTTCATCGTGCAGTGTTGCCGCATTGTGCACAAAATATCGTCGAACGACATTTTGCCGCTTACATTTTGTCTGCAGTTTAGCCCAGGATTCCCGCTGTGTGCTTGTTATGCAGTTGTTTCTGGGCGCCCTGTGTTTGTATGTACATGATGTGTGTGTGTGTGTATGTATATATATATATATATATATATATATATATATATATACACACACACACACACACACACACATATTGGAAAAATGTTTGTAATATCCCAAAGTCACCCCATGTAGTTACTCCTGCTTACGGTATGCACGAATGTGTGTGTGTGTGTGTGTGTGTGTGTGTGTGTGTGTGTGTATATACCGTAAGCAGGAGTAACTACATGGGGTGACTTTGGGATATTACAAACATTTTTCCAATATATGGTAGCTGTGAAGAAATAAAATTTAATTACTATAAATTCCGAATAATAATAAATATCCGCATGATATTTGTTTATTATTATCATCTCACAGTTGACAATTGTGGAAATTAAAAATAGTATTTAAGTGTCCTAAAGTCACCCCCGCTTGCAGGTATGTAATGTGTTGAGACACTCAAATACTTGAAAATGTACTTCTCCAAAAAAAATCATATTATGTAAGATCCAATAACCACGTTATGCAATCAAATAATATTTAATAATTAATTTTATAAGTACCATGTACTGTAATAGATTCCATCAGGGCATGTATTCATGAAACGTTTGTGAGTACTCTCGCCATTGCAAGTGAACTTTGCTGAATACAACAAAAAGCAAAAAAGGGGAGCCAATATTATAGCTGCTGTCGACAAACATAAATAATACAGCCAATTTTTTTAAAGGAATGTAGTCGTATCAAGAAAGACGACAGGAAAAGGAATTTAAAATAATCAACAAATTTACGTGTAAGAAAAATGACGACAAAAATGAACGTGACAACGACGACGAAGACGACGACAAACGATAAGAGACACGAATGGTTGTAAACCAGGCGACACAACAAAAAATGAAACATATAATTACGATGTAGTTATGATTCTTAGTAAAATCGTGGGCGAACGCTGTTGCTGCACTATGTCGCCTCAGAAAGCCAGGCGATAAGAAGACAATCTAGTATATAAATGAATCCCGCTAGGAATTACGTCAGACGGTGTACATCTCGCCTGCATTTCTGCGACTTCATAGTGCAGCAGTTGCGTATGTCCATGATTTTACTGAAGACCACTCAATCCCATTGCAAGAATCTTTCAAACAGATCGTTAATCATAATGTACACAGCCGCAAACGTTGATGTGCAACGTAAACTCTAACATCACTCTTGGACATAGTTTCCATTTTTTTAAATTTGTGTTCGTAACAAACTTTTCCTTTAGTAGGCAATTTACTTTAATTCAGAAGTATTTTACGAATGGTGCTAGAGATTTTATTAAGTAGGTGATGGCATATATATTTTCTGTAAAATATTTTACGTTGTCTCCACAAATGTGTATTTATCGTAAGTAAGTTCAAAAAATAGTAAAGTTTTGTCTTGACATGTCATGATGGGAAAACTTTTGGAAGTAATTTCTGTTGAGGAGGGCCCACTTTTTTTTCGATATCGTATGACCTCAAACTCGAGGAATATATTTAATCCCCGATGATGTTTAGTAACACGTAACTGCAATAAATGTCGACACTTCTACGAGGACCTAATAGAGTTTTAAATGTCACTCTGTGCCACGGTCGTAGAAGAACAGGTCTGGACACTCGCCTATCTAACAATGTATTTTGCTTGACCCCCTTGTTGTTTGGCTGTAGTTCGTCTAGTTACCGAGAATGTCGTACTTTTTGGCGCTGTTTTCCGGGCGGTCGGACCCAAACTCCGTCCACTTTTTTCCAGTGTTAAATTTATAAAGTAAATAAATATTGCTACAGCCTTTTATTAAATTTGTGAGCGAAGAAAGTATTTCATAAATTGATAAAAAATACGTTTTGATAAATGGTTTATCTTAGCGGGAAGGAAGTGGGCGGAGTTTGAGTCTTACCGCCCTAACTACAGCGCCAATAAAACACAATATTATCGGTAACTTAGTGAACTACAGCCAAACAACAAGGGGGTCAAATATCCAGGCAAGTGTCCAGACCCGTTCTCCTACGGCCGTGCTCTGTACTTACGGACTGTTCACAGTAAGTTAAGCATTTTTAAGGCGCAGCAATTTTTTTTACAATTCATATATTCTTGCCATTGTACACTGAAAGAACAGTATTGTTGTAGGCACCACACTTGTGTTAAAATAGGGAGAACAATCCAGTTGGTCTGTCGTTGCTATCTTAATTGTTCCTACAACAATCTGTTCTGTAGAAGTAACAAATCTGTTCTGTAGAAGGGGTTAAGAGCATCTTCCTTTTACAGAACATAGTGTTACATAGGTTGTTGTAGGAACAACGCAAATAGCACTGACAAACAAACTAGACTGTTGTCCCGGTTTTAACACAAGCATGGTGCCTACAATAATACTATTCTTTCAGTGATCATGTAAATATTGTCCTGTGATTTAACAAACACCGTTCTTACATGTCATTTATTCCTAAATTTAACGATGGAGACCCCAGTAAATGTAACTATTTGTGGTTAAAGTGTGTTAAAAGAAATTCGGGATAAAATGAGCATTAAAGATTTAACCTTTGAAAAAAAAAAATCACTAGCCGTTACTGCATATACGCCGCCATCAACAAGAGTTACGTTACTGCTTGTATGGTTGGTAGCGATTCATCCCATGTAGTTCCGTGTATTTTCCTATTTGAATACAACGTTTGTGAAAGAACATTAGATGAAATAGACCGCTCTGTATTTAATATACTACAAAATATTTATTTATGATCTTAATGACATTAATGAATGTGACGCTATCGCCGGCCTCAGGGAATCTTGCACGTTAGCGCTTGCTCCGCGCTTCAGACAGTTCAAAATTCCACCGACAGGTGGCATCAGAGTTAGGTTCTCGCCGTTTTTTTTTTTGGCCGCTTCGCCAAGTTGCATCATTTGCGTGTGTTTGTCCGTTGTGCGTATATGCACATTCAAAAGTATTGTAAATTGCTATGAATATCATTGCCAAATTATGTGAAGCCATCGATATTCTGTTAAATATGTTTTACGTTTGCCAGCCTAGAAACAACATACTTTTTATTTCACATATTAAGAAAAGACTTTATTTATTGTTTCTGTTACGTGCGTCGTCGTTCGTGGCAGTAGAACTGAACGAAACTTGAATTCTTGAATTGCGTGTGTCGTGTGTTTTTATTGGCGGTTTTGAGTTACGAATTCAAATAAACTATGCCCGCACATACGATATTCGTAACGGCAATAGTGCGTGTTGTATACATTAGTCGATGGACAGAAACCACTTACAAGTACTATTAAGACGTTAACTGGCAGGTATTTATAACTGCTATTACTTTTTATTATATCTTATATTCAGCCCCCGTGCATTAAATGAGCATATAGTGTAGAAAAAATTTCTCTAAGCGGTTTAATGTAGTTGTAAACATTGCACGACCCTATGTAAATAAAAGCACATGGCAGTATTTATGTTCACATTCGGCAGAAAGATATAAACAGGCAGAAAATAGAAATCAATCAGGGCTTTTTTGTGTCCTCACATTTTTTCCGAATAACCTATAGAAGATCCTTTACGAAGTATTCATCGTGAACGTCGTATAAAAATATCTTCTTGCATTGAGCCTAACACTACATTGTTGAAGTTACATGAAGGGAGAGAGAGAAAAGTCGCGAACATGTCTGGTGCGTTTATCACACAATCAAACTGTGCTTCAATATTCTGTCAAATTTATTGAATTCAATTTCTTGAATGTCATGTGACGCCATGCTGACTTCACAACCGCGGCCATTTTGTCTTTCAATTTATTAAATGTCATGAAATTTTCTTGAATCAAAATATTTAACAACAGAAAAGAGGTTCTTCTAACAATCTTAATTCTAATAATATAAGTATTCATTGTATTCTGTATGTTAAATATACCATATTAAATTTATTTATCAGTATTATTTATTTAAAATAACATATAAAAATAATAAGAAATTTAGAATTGGCAAAACCAAATATTTTTGTGACGTGCAGGGTTAGTATATAATTACAAATAAAACGGCTACTTTATTTATTTTGTGCTCCATTTGTTTATAAATTGTGTGATAACTTTTCAAATGATACCTTCAAAGTTTATTGAATCAAAATTTTTTTTAACTGTCGTGCTATTCAATAAATCGAATTCAAGATATTGAATTCAATAAATGCAGTCCGTTGGTGCGTTATATGACTGGATGACGATAATTTGTAGCGGCTCGACTGTTTTCAGACGAATTGGGCCTCTTAAAGGATGCAACCGTTTCAACCATGTTTCTGATTAACCAGGGGCGACACTAAATAAAACCCTGCAGATGGAGCAGCGTCGGAATGCAAGGCCGGTGGAAATAGTGAGGCGAGAAGATTTTATGCACTAACAGCGAGTCGATGAGACTGAAATGATGTGAAGGGACAATACGCCGTCCATGCCCGAGTCGCGAGCCGGAACTCAAACACAGGACCTCTCGCACCGTAGACCAACGCCTTGCCGACTTACGCTTCGGAAGCCGACCGGGGAAACGAGATTACGTCCGCTGGCCAACGACAACGTCCGCCACGTTTCCCACGTGCGATAAATACAGGACCAGTTGACGTCGATCATAGCAGAATGACAATAGATCCTGCAATAAATCGCATTATTTAGTAATGTGAAATGTGAATTGAACCGTGTCACGAATTGCAAACGCAAGGACGTACTCCTGTGGATGGAGTATGCAGAAAAAAAAGAGGGGGTCGGAATTGTAACTCAACCTTCCGACATCTCCGGCTCTGTGGCGGACAGAGAACTTTCGACCAGCGAACGTAATAATAATACCGACTAGTTAGCCTCGGCGATAATTAGCATCGCGCCTCTCGTTTTTTGACCTTGTTACCCCGGCACGCAATTCTAATAGGGGGAGTGTTGATTTTCCAGAAGTGCCTAACTCGCGTAACTGGGACGAGTACCTCGCCTGCCTCGGAAAAGTTCACGGCCGCCGTGTTGGCCTCGGGCTGTTCGTACCGTCGACGTGAGACGTGTTGTCGCTCCCTGCCCTAGGTGAGGTAAGGTAAGTGGGCTTTATGTCTCGTCGACAGCGAGGTCATTAGAGACGGTGACATAACTATGTACAATGACAGGAGCTGGAGAGGAGTCGACCATGGCCTTTGTATAGGAACCATCCCAGAATTCACATGGAGCGATTTCGGGAAACCATGGGAAACCTAAATCAGGATGGCCGGAGCTGGGGATCGAACCCGGGTCCTCCCGAATGCGAATCCTGCGTGTTACCGTTATGCTACCTCTCTCGATCCTGCCCTAGGGTTGGTTGGTGTGTCTGTTCTTATACGGCCGCCTAGTAAGAGCCTATGAGGGTGAAGTGAAGGGGCAACATAACATCCATGCCCAAACCGGTATTCGAATCCAGGACCTCTCACACCGTACACCGGCGCCTAACTGACTGTACTACGAAGCCCGGCTACGGCCTAGGTGGACGCATTTTTCGCCTAGGCTTTAGAAGCGCTAGGCACGAGACAGCATGCGCACCACGCCTGAAATTAATCACGAATGGCGTATGGTTGGCGCAGTGGCTAGAACACTCGCCTCCCACCCAGGCGATCAGGGTTTGATTCTCGGCGGGGTCGGTCCCCGGATTTTCTCATGTGGAAATCGTGCTGGGTGATGCCACTGGTTGACTGGTTTTCTCGGCGATCTCCCATTTCCCCTGCCCTTCTCATTCCGGCGCCTCTCCGTGGTAAAGCCATATTTCAATGTAATCCTTCAGGGCAAGAAGTTCAATCGCTCAGTAGTAAGACTGCATTCGTGCTGCAATATCCTGGCCCTCTGATATTCGTCTCGTACGATATTTATAGAGATGATGGTTTATCGCGAGAAAACTTGACTGTTTGCCGTAATTCAACACACGTTCAGCTTACCAGAACATTACTGGCTTTAGCTTATACTTGGAGCGGTTACCCTATTTGACTGAGCTAATAAGAAGCCCGCTATTGTATAATATATGATTAGAAGTCCGTCAATCGCAAATACGTTCCAGG
>PNEQ01111324.1:59151-72697 GCA_003012365.1 Medauroidea extradentata
AAATATTTTGCTTAATTTTGCTTATTTTCACGACAAAAAACGTGGTACTTTGGGTGATGAAGTCTAAAAAACCGTTCAGTACGTTTCTACAAAAAAAAACATTCAGCTACAAATAATATATAAGTGTCACACTTGCGGAGCAAAATTTCTACATGAGTATTAGGTAGCAATTTAAAACATTTTCGAAATCACTGCAAAACTCGGTAACAAGATATTAAGCGGTGACCCTAAAATTTTATTTGTGGACAGTGTGTAGTAAAGGTCACTGTAGGCTTGTGTTTTTTGTTTGTCTTACGAATACGCGTGGTGCCTTTGGAGCAAAAACAGACACTTTTAGAGGCCTCGAAATCGTGCGTTTTTATTTAAGCGTAAGCACAATTTTTAGTGAGCGTTATTTTCGTGGATAAACGTGTAGAACTGTTTTGCGTAAAAAAGAAAAAGTGTATGAAACATGCTACAACAGCGTTCATACACCAGACACATAGTGGGCTTAATGACACAGTATATTTCCCAACCCTCTAATCTCGAACATGTACTCGTATAGAGATAGGAAAAGTAATTCTCAGATACGAGATGGAAACTACACGGACCGTAACAAACATTGCAAGCCCTGGGGAAACCTGAACCGTCATGTCTTCCACTCTGGACCACTAACTCTGCTATAATTTGCGGTAGAAACCAGACCTGCCAACTTCTGCACTAAGTACTTAAACTGACGTGAAGACCAAACATTACATCTTGTAGGCGTGCAGCTGGAAAATGGCATTTCTAACCGTGTTATTTACACGAAGCAGTTTACTTTTATGTGCAAGAAATTAGTAGGGTTTTGCATAACTCTGTCAGGTGCACATTTCTGCTGTTACAGCTCACGTCAATTATTATGGAACGTTAATTACGAGGCTCGATGTTAAAACGTCCTCCCTCTTATAGCTATTTCTAGTTTCTTAAAACACGGCCGCATGGCTGCGTTAAGGACCGGAGTAATACGAGCATCGCTTTTACGAGTAAGTACCGAAATGTCTGGGGGGGGAGAGGTTTTATATTATTAAGACGAAGTGTTAAATAAGTTTACACTATAAACGTTAATTGAAATTTGCGAATTGTTGAGGTCAATATGGAAAGTTATGAAAGAACAATTGAACGTAGCTATGCATAAATGGACTAAGTTTGCCAATTGTTAGTTATGCAATATATATATATATTTTTTTCTTTGAAAAAGTCTTCCAAAAAGTATATTAACCCAGTACCCAGTTGTCATAAATATTGACTTTTATAGGTCTGAAACACATTTTATAGGATTGTTTGAAGAGTGGAATAATTACAGCATGTTTTACTGATACTTAAAAATTGGTGTATAGCCTATGCATAACAAAAACAAATTTTGTCAACTGTAAACAAATCTTCGGCCAGCATGAAGGATTTATTTAGCATGATTTCGTGCACAGAGAGACCTACAAAAAATTCGTCTTCAGGACAGTTCTTCTTGAAGCCTGTTTCCCTTTTATCGTTTTCCAGTACCGAATACCAAAACTTATGTAACCACGTCCACTTAAAAGTAGTCCTTAACGTAGGAGGAAATTCTCAAATACGCAATGCGGATCTATTTTATTTTTTAAAAAACCAATCACACATGAACATAATTTTTACAGGAAGTGTACACAATGTTACATATATGTTATAGACTGTTCAATAACATATAATGGGATGATTTTAATAAGTAACGGAATTAAGCAAAAATCTACGTATTCGTATTAATAGTGTGTACAGGTAGTTATAGTCATACAATGTTGGCTACAATTTTTACTAGCACAACTGAACGATGTTACATCAACCACTATGTGCCAATTGTTAACTTGTATACAATGTTTTCAGCTTTAAAACAGTCTAACAAAAGTTATTTCTTATATCCTGTTTTATGTACCGACTTTATCAGAACTAAAATACTTTATGTAAGACTCTTTCAAATAAAAAAAACTGAAGCAAATTTTACTGAAAACTGATAATTGTCATATAGTCCGTTGATGCGTAACACCGTCCAATTAAGTCATCGCTTCGAATGTTATGTAATTTGAAGACAATGAGCGCGACCTAGTCTTGAGAGCGCGCAAGACAGTACGGCCAACTCTAGACTAACTCACAAATTGCCTCATCGCCTCTGAGGCGCCAGGTGCTCAGCTGCATGACGTTGTCTTCCCATCGAGACTGCGTCTGTGTGTGCGAGGCATAAAGCCGACGAAGCAGTACGGTGATACTTATCGGCGTATGTTATGCTATTATCACCCTCTACGCGTAAGCCACCCAAATACTATATAATTGAAAATATTACCCCCCTCCCTTGAACTTATTACCGAGCACACGTAGGCAACACGAATGTTGACATGGAATGAGGCCGTACACTGGAAAGCCCCCCCCCCCCCCCCCCGAGGGGGGCGGCGACTAGCGGCATCGTCCGGCACGATTCCACTTGCGAAAATCCGGTGACCGACCCCGCCGGGGACTGAACCCGGATCGACTTGACAGCTGACGAGTGGTCTGACCACTCAGCCGCCGCGGATTCTATGTATTTTTCTACAAAACGTAAGCGACCAGCACGAGAAACAAAAGCACATTAGGTTCGCTTGATCATTTTGTGGTGGGACACTGTTTTTAATGTGCAGCATCATGTCATATTGGAATTTCCTTTTTGGTTATTTTGCTGTTTTGTAAGCACTAATTCAAAATTGTAGCCCTCTGGTAAAAATTCGTTACCTAACGATACTCAAATTCTGTGACATATAACCGATAGTTAAATATAATTAAATATTATTTTAAAATCAGAGTTATCAGGTAATACGAAACATGTTGACCAAATCTGAAGGAATTTTAATGCAGTGTAGTCAGAAATGTCTATTTTAAGACCACACTTATAAAAACTTAGGTATTTAGCAATTTTTCCCCAACAGTCGTAGGCCTACTTCTTTGCCGAGTTGAAGATCCGAGACAGTTATTAGTCTCCTACAATGTTCGTTCAAAGGACTAATGTAAAATGCGTATATTTTATATTTCGGTTGATGTTTAAATATTAAATTTAGTGTTTCATTGTTTAACTCTGGTACATAAATGTGTAGGCGGGTTTGAAGTCTAGGTTTCTTTTCCTATCGGCAAATTTCTATCGTAAACATAGCCGTTGAAGTACAAAAATATAAAGTATTGCACTGAAATTAAGACCACAATAAAGTGTACTACTTTTATAGCTATTCTTGTCAAGGAAGTATTAAAAAGTGGTAAATTTATCGCGAGGAGCCTCAACACAGGAAAGTGTTTAACAAAATAAATCAAATTATAATTTTGCAATCACGTCTCTCTCCGTATGTCAATTCCAGTAGTGAGCTGTCCTCCCAGACTTCACTTACAAGCTTCACGCGAGCGCAAGCTGGACGAGAGAGGCTCTCCAATCAAACCTTCAACCACCGCGCGCACAAAAGACATGGGGCCAGCACGCGCTGAAGAAGCGGCCAATCAAGGAAGGGGGGAAACGAGCGAGTGGTAAATAAACCCAAATGAGCGCCTCGATTTGCATGCGGAGAAGTTTCGAAAAAGGGATGGTTGCTTGATAAGATGGGGGAGGGGGGGAGACGTAGGACGAGGAGGAGGAGGAGGAGAAGAAGAATCGAAGCTGATTACGGGATGGTCACGCACCGAAGAAGGAAATTCGCCATTTCCATTGCCAGGTGGTTGTCAGCTGAGCATGTCATCCTGTAAGCCAGCGGCAAAAACCTGGCACCTGATTCTCTATTGCTCTGTCATTACACTTACCTATCGCAGTATCATATAAAAACATTACTTCCTGTAGTGGTCCATAGAAAATACAAAATTCTAAGAATTGTATCATGATTTTAATTTAATGCTATTTTATTTACAATGGTATTTTACAAGCAGTACATTACAGAAAAAACTGAATGTATAAAGCTTCCTCCTGAAAGGTAAGTTTAGGAGCAGTGAAAATATTATGCTGAGAGATTAAAGACACATACTACATCATCTTACTAAAAATTTGACAATTCATACGTTCATCCTCACTGAGACATCGAATATGAGACATGGTTAATAAAATCAACAAATAACGATTTTTTTTTTTTCGTTTAATTTTTTCACTCGTTAAGAGAGAATTTTTACTACGACGAAGTACTACAAATTTGTTATAAGTTAAAAAAAATAATACTTGGCGAATTAACTTTCTGTTGGAATAGACCACTAAAACAATGCAAATGGTTTCTAAACTTGCTACTAAATGCTGAAAACCCAGATATTGGCGAATCAAAACACAAGCGAAAATAACGAACACAAAACCATGCTGACAGCAAATGCAGATTTGTAACATTCTTTTATAATGCATATTTCAAATATGGTTCAACCATGTTTACAAGGTCATTGAATTCGATCGAAAACTGTGTCCGTGGGGGTGTAACTAAAACCACATTCATTAAAAAGTTACAACAAATTTATGTGTTGGTTGTTTTATATATTTAATAGCGACAAGATGACAAGTTTTCCTACAAGATATTTTATGAACGCCATCGCGCAAGTTTTTAGAGGATACAGTTCAGAGCGTTCCGTTCAATTCTCGTGATAAATACCTCAGATTTCTAGTGGAACAACATGAAATTAATTTGAACATTCTAGACCAGTCCAGATTCTTATTTTAAATAATATTTATTACTTTAATTCCGTCAAGATGGCCACACATCTTATTTATAAATTCAAGGACATTTACGGAGCTCCAAGCGGACACAACAATAAAATTTCAAGGAACTCGAAGTCGCGATTCTGCATTTGGTGTGGGTGTGTGTGTGCACGCGCTTCGATAGTGATTAGTTTTGACGTGTTGCAAACTAAAATTCCAGAACAAGTATGAACATTCTTTTTTTCGATTTTTAAAGACTTGCTAAATCAAGGACAGTTCCTGTCTTTTAAGAATTCGAAGACACGTGGCCACCATGTTCTAATTACTTACAGTATACGGAAACGATCATAAAAATAATAGGCCTATTCACTAATAAATCTTATTGCGAACTACTAAACACAGGCCTACACCTGTTACGGGGGAAAACACGCTATTGTTATGTCTACAGATCGTTACAAAGTACTGGCTTAAACTACTACGTCTTAATTCTTTTATCGCTAATACGTTGCCTTCAAACCACGAGAAATGCCCAAATCTCGGGGAAAAAATAACGGCTAGGTCGAGTTCTGTACACAAACCTCATTCATCTCCACTCCCTAAAATGGTTAGTCGAAACGCACAATCTGGGAAGAGGCGGCAGACGCGAATGCATTATCACCCAATTTATAAAAATAATTTGGCAAATGGCTACGTTTTGTCCCATGAATTTAACTCGCTGTGAGTTTAGAAGAAAAAAAAATCAAGCGAGCCTGCCCCCTGCGACACTATAACGCCGGGTCGACAAGACAGCAAGAAGATAAACAAAATTAACGAGTTTGCGATAAACGTAAGTTATTACGAAAAGTACTTCATCAAAGTTCCGGCAATAAATCATTCCGGAAGACTGATAACAACTTGAACTTACTTGAACTTTGAGTTACTTAGTTGCTAGTGTTAAGTCACGCACTATTTGATGATACACAGTTGAGTAGCAGAGTATGTAACCAACGACAATGTAAAACTATGTTCCTATAACGAAAAACCGTTACGCGTGCTTCTACCTCTGGATTGGGTGTATGTGTGTACACAATGACCAGAAAATATTACCGCAACTTTGAATGTCTTATAATTACAGATGATGGTATATCGCACAAATTTTTTTTTGTGTCAACATACCCTTGAAGACACTGTAGGTTCTCGCAACATATATGACTGGGCGATACACTCCGTAGTCGTCTGCAGACCAACAACAGGTATCAAATATTACAATAGTGGGATTCCTATTGGATCAGTCAAATAGGGTAATAGATACACGCACAGGGAATTGCCAGTGAGCTTTTGATAAACTGAACGTACGTTGAAACCCAGCATATAGTCAAATGTGTGTCAACATACCCTTGAAAACACTGTAGTTTCTTGTTACATGTACGATTTGGTGACGTTGCCTGACACACCGTAACTGTCTGCAGACCAATAACAGGCATAAAATATTACAATAGTGGGGTTCTTATTGGCTCAGTCAAATAGGGTAACAGTTACAAGTACAAGCTAAACCAGTAATCTTCTGGTAAGCTGAACGTGCGTTGAAACCCAGTAAACAGTCGAGTTTTCCCGCGATAAACCATCATCATCTCTACTTATAATTAGAGGTACGTCAATTTCGCAAACACATTCCAGGTCAGGTTGAACGCCAAAAATATATACTTTATAATCACGTGTGTGATTAGCTGGTGGCTGTCACGAAACGCATTTGACTACTTCAAGCCTGTAGTAAAAAAGGAAAAGTTTCACAGAACTATCGCTTGTAATGTTGTAAGCCAATGAACAATCGACTGTATCCAGAGCGTGTACAGGACTGAGCAATCTTGGCTACTGCTGAATCCGCGAAATTGACGTACCTCTACTTATAATACCAAAACTAAACAGCCTACTACCTCGGTTGACTAGTCAAATAAACCGTGGAACAATAAGGTTTTTTATTTCTATATGTTAACGCAGTGGTTGATTTCTCAGAAGATGCGGCGAGGGACTTCATTTTCCGACAGGATAGGAGCGCCACGCCATTGGCACACCTTGCTGTTCACAGATACCTGAAAGAGGCCTTGCCGCAAAACTGGGATGTTCGCGGAGCAAATGGTAACCGACCTCTTGCGATTTGTTTTTGTGGGCATACATTAAAGATCATGTGTTTCTTGCAACACCGCCGGCTACCATTGCTGACCTCAAAACGAGAATTGCAGACACCATCCAAACCGTAACACCGGACATGACGACCAGAGTGTGGAACGAGTTCGCGAATCGCGTAGATATGGTTCGGGCTGCGCGTGGTGGTCACAGAGAACATTTATGAAGATGAAAAGAAACTTCATTGCTCCACGTTTCATTGGAATGGTCAACCAAGGTTGTGGGTTTTGATAATATAGTCATCCAAAGTTGGGGTACTCATTTATGATCATTCTGTTAAAATGTCTCGGTGAAAAAGAAGGGGGATGGAATATTAATTTTAATTAACTCAACGTTGAATTAAATCAATGTTAGGCACCTATTAAAAATATTTTTTTCTCATCATCGAAATGACACATAAAACTGAGACGACAACGGTTTAAAACTAGTCTTGGGATTCGTACATACTGTGTTAACTCTGCACGCTGAAAATATTCACAAACTCGACCCAAACGTCCTGCCCGCTAGCATAAACATCGCCTCTGCCTCAAACCCGACTGGCACATGTTAACAGTTTATACGACACACTTTTTTGTTCCTTCTTCCAGTCCTTGAGAAGATCATCCCGACAAATTTTCCACACTGACTTGGTGAAAATCCTGTCTCGTAAATGTTTCATACGAGTTCGATAACCAGCATTGAGACTTCGACCATGCTCTAACTGGCAAATTTGGTTAGATAACTGATGGCGTAGCCAGATTTAGTATTACCTTATAACTTACTAAATGGTAACGTGTTTGGTAGATAGTTACATTGTTTTTCAACATTTACTATAAACGAAAGACCAAACGATAATTTACCCTATAACAGAAGTAAAGTATTGCGTTTTATGACAGCATATTATTTTTAAGTTATCAGAAATATTACTACCGTAAAAATTTTGGAATCGAATAACATATTTTTTTTTTTAAACTTAGCTGACTTGATAAACTACGCGTTTAATTACTAGATCGTCTCCATATACAGTTCCAAATAATTTAGTTACTAAAATTTCGACGTGGTGTAACGGATGAATATTATATACAGTGTTCAATCAGAGGACTATTACAAAAATGTTAGTAAATTAACCAACTGAAGAACAGACAAAATATACTCATGTCCTCCAGTGCTGGTTTGTGGATTGCTAGCAGAATTGTAAATATTAGATGTTTACAAGGAGCCATTGAACTTTATATATATATATATATATATATATATATATATATATATATATATATATATGCTGTTTTGTAAGACACAAGTATAGGCTAGACACGGTAAAGTGAACACTTGAGAAGCCCTGATTCTTTTACTACCCAATTTTCATTTTCCACCATCCGATCGGTACGACCAGGGTTCGACTGCCGGCACCAGTTAGCCTGGTTTCGGTTTTATACTGTTTCTTGAAATTGCGACAGGCAAATAAAAGCTGGAATGGTTTCTTAACATAGGACATGACCGACGTCTATCCTAGTTCCTACCCTTGTGTACATATGTTTGTAACCGTCTCTATTTGCGTCGTTGTCGACGAGACGTAAATTCTAATTTTAAAAAAATTATACAAATAAATAAATAAATGACTAAATTCACAATTTGTTAATATACACAAAATAAAGTAACTACTGGACATTTTAGGCACCAATAAAAATGTTCTACTGTTATTGACAAGACTGTCTTCAGAACTGATTGTCATTAAAAGCCTATACTTTCCTTTCAAAAATTGTTTTCTACCCCTGAATCCAAAACAATTATTCAACAGTTCCATTATTAACTAGGAACTGAAGGAGGGGATAGTCTTTCGTTTCTGGAACCTAAAAATTGTATATAGGACAGATGGCTTCTTCTACCTTCAACCGCGCACCAAATGGAAATGGCGCTTCAAACCGCACATTTAAATTAATTATTTGAAACGAAGACATCAGAAGCTCACTAAACTAACTTTTTTTTTCGGCTGTCATTGAAATGTACAAGCAGTGACCTACAGAGTCAAACTAATTGGATATCAGAAGAAGAAAAAAAAAAAAAAACTCTGCCGAACTTGCGGAGACAGCGTCATTGGTGTGATACGCAAAATGCCATCGTCCTCGATTTGCGTTATCGGTGGACGTACACGACGGCACGCCAGGCTTATTTTGTGTGAGAGCTTAAACAACGCTGCTTCGCAACCCACATTATAAATCACGATGTACCGTTGTACTTAGTTTTGCTCTTCATCGCCATACGAAATCGAACACCGCTCACGAAATCTAAAGATATTAGATTCAGAATTTACTGGTATTACGCATAAGAAAAAAAACAGCAATAGTTAAAATTAGGTTTTTGCTATTAAAACTAGAACATAAATGGCACTTAGAAAAAAAGGGAGGGGGTTACGGATACGTTACCTATTTATGCCCCCCCCCCCCCCCAACACAAAAAAATCATAGGTAACCAGTCTTTATTTTTGCAGTGGTTTGGAAAACATATTTTTTAAACGCAAATTAATGCATACGTAAAAAATTCGTTCTTACAGTTTTAACACTTATGTATCTTCGTTTGTATCTGGATTTTTCTGTTGCAATGCACAAAATGGATTTTTAAATTTTTGCCCCTAAAATTACACATATTTTGTTGTCAAAATAAGCCAAAATGAAGGGAAGTAATTTTTTCTAGCAAATGGTACATTAATTTAAAAAAAAGGCTCTGGCAAAATTGTGTATCGAATGAAAGTACGCAGTCTCTAATTTTTTTTTACAACATTTGGTTAAAAAATATTCGAGTTATTTGCAATTGTTTGAAATAAATGAAAGATCATGGCTTTCAATAAAATCAACAGTGAAAGAAAAAAATTACAAAACTGTTTTTATACAGTTGCAAACTTTTTATTTGAGTGTAAATTCAATTTCTTTCATTTTAATATTATTACTGTTTCTACAAACAGGGAATGATAACATAGTATAGCTCTGACACGCTGTAAACTATTAAATATGAAAAATATTTTTTAAATCGCCGGGAAACTAAATTTAATTTATTGTCTAAATGTTGAAGAGTGATTGTAAGAGAAACAGATCACCACTTACACTACAGTATTGGTACGTTAGTCGCAGTGAAGTCGGGTACTTAATCTTGCGGCCAAGGGCGCATGTTATCGATGTAGAGATCAGAGTACTGTGCAACCTGCCAAAGCGTTGCAACATTTTTAACAAGCGGCAGTGCTCGAGACACGAACCGCTGACCTTTACCTGGCGGTTCCACCTACTTGCCGCCCCTCACCACAGTTTGTATCGCTTGTTCGAGACAAGGTTATTACTTATCTGGTTCTCCATTGCACCGAGCACATGAGGCTGTGCTGGTGTGCCAAGTGCGGTGCATAATTCTCAACCGTGTCGCCAGAGACTGGGTAAACTTGCATGGTACATAATTCAGTGCTAATAGCATCAATAAAATTGTATGTTTCTCGAAGCCAATGTGCAAAAAAAAAAAAACTACAATCTTAGACAACAGGATTTATCAACTTGATGGGCAAAAATGTTACGCGTAACGTATTTCTGAAGAACAATCGCTGACACCGAAAACTTACACTTGATTGTAGCGCAACACATTGCGTTTAAAATATGCATTATTTTGGGTAAATACTTACTCATGAAGTTGGCTAGTATCGTTAACCTAGTATTGTTGTTTTGTAGTTGTTACATATTGATTTTCAAAAACGAGTTATTTTAAAAATGTTGTTTTTAGCGTGTATTTATTTACCACACACTCGCTGCCTATCAAAGAGCCCTGGTCAGAACTATGATAGGGTACTCAGTCATAATCTAGTATCTCTCTTTCAGACGAAATAAAATACAACTTTGCTTTGGAAAGAGGAAAATGTTGCTGCGGGAATAAAAGCCTAGAAACCCAAGGGAATAATTTCTGAGTAAGTAGATGTTTTCCAGTACTTTGAGATAGTGAAAATACTTATTTGTCCTTGGCTTTCAGGGTGTTTAAAACAAATAGCCGTAATGTAGTTATAGCTATGTGAGTCGCGTCTTGCTGAACAAAATGTATGTAGATTCGACAGTTACTGTGCCTTTTGTAATATAATAAAACGTGTAGTAGTCTAGCCTTGTTCTCGGCAGGACTCGGGGGGGGGGGGTGGAAAGGGGAGGGGGCACTTCACTAACCATGGCGAATTTTTATTAATTCCTTCCTGGTTAAAAATTTGACAATGCTTATTTGTAAATAGTATATTAGGGACATAGCTACTTACCTTACCTATGGTATTCACACTATGATAAATTTTAAAGCGTAATTATAAAATTAAAAAATAATATAAAATGTAATATAATTATCTATCACTAAATAAAGACGAGTCCGACCTCTTGGCTCAGTGGTAAAGCCTCAAAGACCCTGTGATGTTAAGTTAACAGCTGTCGCACTTGAAGTACAGTAGTCTACTTACAATATTGTCTTGGAGACGGCAGGAAGTAAAATAATACCATATATGTGCAGCGATGCAGTAGTCTTTCAAGTCGAATAGGATTTATCTTTTACTTACACAAGATTTGGGTTATTAATCCACGTTAACCCGTCAGTTTAAACTTTATCAGCACATGTTCAGCGTCGGTTGTTTGGTAATTTCTCTGTGTCAAGCTTACAACGTCTACGTATAACTAATTTTTCAGTAGCTGTTACAAGGAACGTGTTTTCAAAACCAAAACTATGTTTCGTTCACTACTGTGGTGGCACGGAAGTAAAGTTCGATCTGAAAACTCTGCAGTTTTTAGTAGTGTATATTATTAGATGCATTCGACATATTTATTCATGTAAACAGTTTTGTTCCTTGGTATGTTGTCTTTCTGGGACTAACGGTCAAGCAACAACCCGTCCATTGTTTTTTTTTTTATGGGGAAGAAAGTGGGGAGCTGCTGGAGCACAAGTTGTAGGATTGGTTCTCTGAGATTCTCTACCTGCTGGCGGGAATGAAATCACCTGGTTATTGGTGGAAGGGTGGGTCTTAGAATTCCTTCCCTCCCTGGGGAAGTCCTATAGAAAATTGCGTTACAACCTTGCGATTGTCTTTTTTTTTATGGCTAGGGTTAGCTTGCTTCTTCAACCTGGCCAGCCTCTCAAAGGAATCCTGTTTTTTTCTAACAAAGGAAAGGATATCCACGTGCATTTTCTTGACTCTTTCAATAATTCGTGTCCTTACTGCGATTAATTCACGCGTTCGTTACATAAACTCTTTTTACAAGTGTTTGAGTAGTATTTCCCAAATATATGTCGCTATTTCTTTCTTGTTTTTCATGTGCGATAAATAATGCATTAACTGTCATACATTTAGAATTCTTTGTATTTATGTTTACGCTTACATGTGGAATTATGTACGTATGAGTGCCATTAAGAAAACTGATAAACTTAAATAATTAGTGAAAAGGTAAATATTTTGATTTTGTAATCATGGCAGTACTTGTTTCTTTGCAATGAAATTGTTAAAATGAAATGGACGGACAGTAACGATACAGTGAGGAATATGTTCTGTGAAAAAGTGTTATAATCATTAGAAAATTTTATTTTCACTTCTTTTAAAACTATAAGTAAAGTATTAGCGATAGTGTTTGTATTTTACCAGACATTGTTTTTTTTTCCTTCTCTTTTACCTTTGAATTGCATGGTATCAATGAATGATTACAGATTTGACGAGCTGTTTAGTTGTTGTGCCATGATACCGTTAGTGAAAATATTAAAAAAAACTTTAATTTATAATCTCTCTATATAAAAATGAAAGCTGACTGACTGACTGACATATCAAACTGCAGCCCAAACCACTGGACCTAGAATCGTGAAATTTTTTGTGGTGGTTCCCTTCAGGTCGTAGGCGAGCACTAAGACGGGATTTTTCGAAATTCGACCTCTAAGAGGGTGAAAAGGGGTGAAATGTGTTTCCGAAGAAACGTCGATAGAGCTCGAACCCGACGGCCAATCATCGTGATTTTTTACTTTAATAGGACACTCGTAAAAATGCATATTAGAGCTAATTTAAGGATTTTTCGAAGTTCAACATTTAAGGGGCTGAAAAGACCTTAAATGTGTTTCCAATCAACTATCGATATCTATCAAACCCTTCGGGATAGAGAGTTGATATTCACTTCAAAATATTGCTTACGTAAATACCCAAAAAGCAGTTTTAGGTTTTTTTTTTTTTTGAAATTCGATCCCCAGGCAGTAAAAAGAAGCAAAATGTGTTTTTTATGAATCATCTATATCTTTGAAACACAATTGGCTATCGTCGAGATTTTAACTTTAATTGGTTACTTTTACAAATGTCTATGACAGGACTCAAAGACGTTTCGAAATTCTTTATTTAAAGGGGTGAAAATACGTGAAATGTGTTAACGATTATCCTTCCATATCTATCGAATCAATCGAGATATCGAAGTGCTCTTTGCTTTAAATTGGTGCTTTGGTAAATATCTCAAGTACTATTTAAAATATATTTTCGGAATTCGGCCCTAAACTGGTTAAAAAAGGGGTAATATGAGTTTTCGACTCACATTCGATATATATCGATCCCATAGTTTTTTATATAGAGACGTGATTTTTGTTTAGGATTGATGCTTACTCAAATACCTAAAAAGTAATTTCAGGAATTTTCGAAATTCACCACCTAAGGACGTGAAAAGGGGTGAAATGTGGTGAAAAGCGTTTTCAATTAATCGTCGATATTTCTTATACCCAGCA
>PNEQ01111325.1:0-65000 GCA_003012365.1 Medauroidea extradentata
GAGACAGAGATATTGTATATGTATAAAAGTAATGTCACTTCCATCCCCGATTTCCTTTTTGGGCCTCCCCAACGTGTATTGTAAATAGACATGTGTCGCTTTTACATTTACTAAATAGTTGGTGCGACGCACTGGTTCAGCCAATATACAGTGCCTGGTCGCTGGAGGAAGGTGTGAACGGGCGAAGCTCCAATCCCACTACACAACCTGTGCCCAGCGCAGTTCCAGCTCACCGCTATTCGTTGTTATGCAGGTTGCCTAGATGCCAGGCTCCCGCTTGCACACAGCCGATGATTGCCGAAGTGGACTTTGATTATTTCAGTGGCCCAATTTTTGTGTCCATGACTGTACATGTGTGTATTTGTGCGAGAAGAATCAACATCTCTCAAAAAATTAGGGGCCAAAAAGGTTGGAGAACAAGAATGAAATGATAGGCTGCAAATCGGATGGTTCAGCAAAACTGTTGTGCGTCGAGAAAACATAAGTCGTCTGGTCATCATCACCTGCATCTCCTCTGTCCTAAATGCCACGACCTTTCTGATGTTGTATATGCACGTCTACGAATAATGGCAGATAAAAATTATGGGCACAGGTAGAATAATGAGCGCGAGGAACTTGAAATGAAGGCAGTGGAAGATTACAGAAGAGCTGATGCCTTGAGCTCCGCGGAGCTCAGGAAGTGACGACGTTAGCCGCGGGGAGCAGCCTAGTTTAGCCAGAGCGGCGTAACCATCCAGTCAGTCTACCATCAGTGAGATCGAGCAACTTGCAGACGCTGGCAACGAGCAGTTACCGGTAGGAGATGGCTGTGTAACCAGCGAATAGATTACAGCGCTGAGAGAAATGACGGGTCGTCGCCTGCGAAGGTCGAATCCCAGGGTCGGCAAACAAACCGTGTGGGATTGTAATTACAAAAGACGGAAAATAACCACGAAACATAAGGATGTACGGCAGCTTTTGCAGCCAGAACAGCGCCAGCTATAGACACCTAGCTACACCAAGTCGTTCTATCCCACCAGGCACAACAACATTTTGAAACCGAGCTGAAGGACGATGGTATAGTAACTAACACGCAGAACGCATGAAATACAAAACCACTGGACATCTGTAGGGCGCTATTTTCTCTGATATTTATTTGCATTAATGAGGAATAATCACGCTTTTAATCACTTTTGTAAACACTGAATCTGCACAAGCTTAATAAATGATAACATGTAATGTATTTTCCATTTTGAATTTTAGATAGTAGCCATGCAATTTAAATAACATTAATATAGTGTAAAACAACAGTTATTAGAAACAATAATTTATTACTAGAGACCAGGAAAATTCGTGAGTTCACTGACCTATATACTAGCCTCCAAGCAGATATGTTTACTGAAGTAAACAACATCTGTTCATTGGCTGCTCCGCGGATACAGTGATACCACATGTAGGCCTGCATTAAGGTTCTTATCTAGGTAGGTTGCGGTGGTGTATGAGATACAAAACCTATGGAACGTTAAGAATGAAGCTGTCGGCGTATGTATGCATTATCGCCTCTACACACAAACCCCGCAACTGGCGCACAGAGCTTTAGTTAATTCATTTCTCTATGGGACTCTAAGAGATGACCGTATTATTTTATTTGAGATACTCGTAGTTCAAATTCCAGTGCTTATTTCTATTATTGTGTTTTTCGAATCCGGTTGTAATTTTCCTAGATACGGCAGTTTAAAAAATATGTTTTTAGCTATTTTGAGAATCTTAAAAATCGTATTTCCAATAAGAGATCCTAATTTTTAATCTGATAGAAATATTGTTTGAAATGTGTTTTCTTTTCATAGATGTACAAACTTAATGCGGGTTAAAATGTTTCTTCCAAATATGATTACTTGTAACTGGCTGCAATGAGTTTCAAACGCAAGTAGATAGGAACCTTAAGCCCGGTACACACTAGCCATAATTCAGTATAGAATTCCGTATCAAATTCATTACAAGTAGCACTGCGACAGTGTGTACCGCAACTACGCTGGTTCTACACAGAATTCTGTACTTAATTTCACAGATAGAGCCCGTCCAATTTTTCATCGCAATGTATGTTCACGCGCATGCGCAATGCACAGTTTCAGCCACCGCACCTGCGAAGTACACAAGTAGGGTTGCCAATAGCATTTGAATAGAAAGAAAATTTTGGTTTCCTACTGAACAAAAGACCATCGAAGTTTACAAAACCTAAATAATACGAGATTGTTTCACTTATTTTGCAATTACACATACGTCTTGTATTGTGAAACATTTTTCGGGAATTTTACAATTACACTTTATGGAATACTGCAACCAATATCACGAATATATTTTTATTCTTTATTTACTGAAAATTTTAGTAAATAAAGATAGTGTGTACACAACACAGAAGTTTTGCTACATAATTCTGGTATAAAATCGCAATCGAAATTTATAAACAGAATTAAGTAAGTAATTAAGAAGAGAATTAAGGATAGTGTGTACTGGGCTTTCAGTTGCTTCTTTATTATTGGGCCGACGATTTCAAGGAGGTGTCAAATAAGTAGGGCCACGAAATTTTCGTGAAAATAATTTTGCCCCAGCCTGTTTCAGTGTCTTACGTTCACACTTGTGTTTCTGCTTCACAGTCAGTGATTGGATGTTTTAATACTACCGTGCCTTCAGATATCCGCAAATAACAGACGTGTGGTGTTCCAGTAAATTTATTGTGATTGGCGTACTGAAATGGGGTACGTCGCTTAAAAAATAACTGCGAATAACGGAGCCGAGTTGCAGATGTGTACGCAAGGCAGTGAAACAAAGTTGGGCAAAATTATTTTCGCGACAAGTTCACGGCCCTACAAATAAGTCTAGAGCCATTTGCTAAAGTGATACTAACTTCAAGGTGTATGGATTCTAGCTTGCGCCCAGAAGAAAACGCGACATTTTTAGGTCCCTGTTTATCACGAAAAAAGTTAACTGTTTGCTATAGACTCCATACAATATATCCATATCTGAAGTTCTTCTTTCGTTATTGGCATGTCTCCATCTGACTGGCCGAATTATAACGCATAGGAGCGCTTCTACTGAATATTTGTGATTCATTTAAAAAAACCAATAGGCCTACATAACCATCCTCCAATCACACAAGGCGCAATGCGCAACACGTCAGTAAAGTTTAACGATGCAATTGTATTTCGATTGTAAACATTGTGTCACTTGTCTAATAATTGTATTGAGACGAGTTTGATAGCAACGCTTATACTCTGTAAGTTATGGTGATAAAAATAACTGTCCGAACCAAAACACTCACTAATTGGTGACGTAACGTGTCTAAATCGGGTGAATAATAGTAGTCAGTACCAAAATACAGCATTTTATAATACAAACAGCAACAAATAGCCACAAACATTAAAACTGGTACGATGTTTTAATCTACACAGATTTAGGATTTCTGAACGATAACTAGCGTAAAACTATAACGGTACGTATAACAATTTGTAAGGAACATCGATTAAAATGCATCGTCTCTTTACAAAAACTAAAACGCAACCATGATATCATCTCATCTCTGAAAACTTTACAGTTACAGTGTTTAGCGGGCTGGGTATTCTCAAGATTAATTCATCACAAATATGATGTTGTGGATTCTATAGTGGGGCACTTTGGTGGGTGCTTTTGTATACTAACCCGTCTTGAACTGCACGATCCTCCGCTCACAGCTTACCCGACATTCGCGATGACCAGGAATAAAAGACCTACAAAAAAACTCCACTCGAATAGGCCACGTTAAATTCGAACTGGCCATACTGTGGTAGGGAGAGGAGTGGACGCTTACATACTGTCAGTTTTGTAACTAAGAGCAAACAATGTGCACGATTAATTGCGTAAGCAAGAACGACTCGTTTTATGACCAAGAGCCACAGTGTGGTTAATAAAAAGAAAACATTATTTAGTCCCACTCTTGCAGCACAGACACAGGCGCGTCTACCATTTTTAAATTGAAGGAACTTCGAGTAAAATAAAAATTATATACAATTCTCACTCAGTTTTATGCCGGATCTAGGCAAACTTACGATATAATATTAGTTACAAAAATCTGCACACAAGTACACAAGCGTCAAGTGGTTGGCATTAGTCATGCATATATGAATATCTGTAAACTCATGTCAATATTATTTGCTAGAGTAAGTAGTTACTGTGTGTCTGATAACTTAAATTGTATGAGGTTGTTTATGTTTTGGCCATTACTTTAAACTTAGGACTCTTTATTATTTGCCTTTAGTGCTCTTCTATACTGTTAGCAATAGTTTACTAGACGTAACGTTGGTAGATTTAGTGTTTCTAATATATTTTTACACTTGTAACTATTCAAGTGTAAATGTAATATGAGGTTGTTTGTAGATGGTTAAGTGCAAGAGAAGGTAAAATGCCTTAACTTCGCCATTCTAAAATACATAAATAAATAAAGGCTGTGGATAGTGAGACATACAGAATTCGCATTATTATTTGGTGACAGACTAAGCTTCGCTGCTCTATACACACCAGAGCATAATCTGTGATTCAATTGGTCACTTGCCTATATTTGAATTCATGTACTGTAACTATTTGACAGCTCTCACACTATAGTGGAACTTTTAATTATTGGCCAGAAGAGATCTCTGCAACAGAAAACGACATTGTAGGCCAATGGGAGGAGCAGAGCGAATGTTCAATCGTTCGCAGTCTAGTCTGCTGTCAAAAAAATATGCAAATTTTACACGTCTATAACAATGAGAGTACTATTAGTAAATCGTAATTAAGGGTAAAAATAAAAATAATTTTTTACAGCAAATCTTTACGAATTGAAATTTATCGATCATGTCAAAGGGCACCATATTTTCAAGAAATGAATGAATGGATAATTTAAAGTTTTTATAAGCATGTAACAGTATTCTAAACGGCCGATTACAACGAGAAACTATTCCCACACAAACCAGCAGTGAATAACGGAACAAGAGCAACAGGCGTACGTGTTAAGTTATTAAGTCTTAAGTTTGCGCAGAAATCTTTGAGTGAAAAATATCTGTCCTTATCGGCAGTTTACAACTGGTTTTTCTTCTTAACTACTAATTGACCACGGACAGATCTAATAGGTACCTACAACCGAATGATCTTGGATTAAATTTCATTCGTGAAACAATTTATGGGAAGAGCTTAAGCCACGAAATATGCAAGTCAACTATTGTTAATGGATGGAAAATAAGGGCAACTTCTATCCTGTTAAGTATTAGTCAAGGCCACAGTTCGTTTATTATCGCATTTGTGGCTAATGTAAAAAACACGGAACTGCTGTGAAATTGTAATATGAAATTATAAAAATCTGGAAAGGGTAATGAAGATGTTAGTAATTCAACTTCTGTACGCATAGGGCCTACTTATAAACGCATCTCTCTCACAAAACGGTTTCATTTAATATAATAACTATGATGCAACGGAAAAAGTGCTATTACTTATTGTGAGACTGACGACAGCCTGATTTTTACAAGATCTCTGATCATTACGTTAATCATTTTGTTTCGGACGTAAGAGTTACGCTAGATGTGGCAATCTGTATGCACGTATTATTTCGTGTTATTCGTATGTGCGTTTTGCGATATCTTTATTATAACTGTTTTAATGAATTTCAATTACTATCTCACATTTTTACAGAAGCTCTATACAATAGCCTACTGATGGACGAGACATGTAAACTTGTCTGCAACATATTTGTTCGCACTTGGGAAATTCATCTCATAGTAAACTTAGCCAATGAGAGTGTAATCGCGTTCGACATCGGCAAACTAACCAAAGGGCACTAGCCACTAGGGCTTGCTCGGTATTCGAATCCTGAAACTCGCAATTAGGTCGGCACGCAAGAAGAAAATTGGTGAACTAGCCAAGGATTGGTGGGTTTCCTTGAAGCGTCGCAGTTTCCTATGCTAGCTTCATTCCGTCTCTAAGTCATCAAGGTCACCGTGGTATTACAACACTTCAAAATGGCTTTGCTGCACATTACGCTTTTATAGCTATTTTAACTATCGGAGAAAACAGAGACCACGCACAGAGACACTGATCTTTGGTGCAAAGGATTCCGCACCAACTTCTTTCAAAGCTTCACGTGCACACCTGCAGCTCTGCCTATTGACAGTATGTGTCTGTGCAGTCGCTCTCACTAGACTGTGCCAGTGAGGAAATGGTTACTGCGACACCACACATCTGTGAGCTGCCGGTATAATTCCAAAAAGAATAGAGTTAAAACATCCAGTCACTGACGATAAAGCAGAGATGCAGAAGACATTGAAACAAGTTGATGGAAAATTATTCTACCAAATGTAAGTGGCTCTGCTAATATACATACTTCGGACATATTCGGCAGTGCACTTTGTGGTTTAGTTAATGTCCACCGAACTAAAACGCTTCCCCTCTTTCCCTATACTACTCTCCCCCACACCTACATTTTTACCTCCCTACGTCCTGCTAGACTACCGAGGGCGTGGCATCCGATAGTCGTCGATTGTCCTAACACAGACGTATCGGTCGGAGTTAACGCCCATCATTTTTCCTAGTCGAGCAAGATGCGTAGGCCTTCACAGGAACTAAAGTTCGACAACAAGCGGACGGCACCGAGATACGTTCGTTGTAAAACATTGAACGTTACAGTGTTTAATCTGGTCTCAAACATTCTTTGACAAACTCTTCATTTCACGCATGGCTACAGGCACTGATTTTTTGTGGAAAAAAAATGTTGCCCCAACTTGTTTCAACGTCTTCTACAACTCTGCTTTATCGTCAGTGAGCGGAACACAGCGTATTGAGGTTCTACAAGCAAATCACAGACGTGTAGTGTCGCAGTAACGTTGTCCTCACTGGCACAGTAAAATCAGAGACATACTATCAATACGCAGAGTTGCAGGTGTGCACGGGTACAAGTTGGTACAAAATTATTTTCACCAAAATATGAGTGGCTTTGTATATTGGACACCTGCAATGTTCGTATTATTACTTGAGAACAGTTTGGACTCCATTGTATCGTACGAGCTTGAACACAGTCTGTAGACATATTGAAAAATAAAGACAGTGTTAAGTCAACATAGTTCCAATAAACTGTACTACTATCGTTGGGTGATGAAATGTGTAACATGTGTGAAAATATTTGGGACAAATCACACACGTTCTGTGTTTAGGTTGTACAGTTCTAACTGGACCTAATGAAGAGATAATCCGTGGATCAAATAAACGACAGCCAATATCTAGGGACCGCTGTTTATCACGAAAATAATTTTGCCCCAGTGTGGTTCAGTGCCTTGCGTGCACATCTGCAACTGGAGAGTGTTATGCATAAACAGACCAAGCGCCACTTTTTAGTTAGCAATAAAACGTTCTATAAGTTTTCTAGATTTTAAGTCTAGTCTTACAAAAATTAGTTTAGTCCTACAAAGTCAATATTAACAACTAGAGACAGGAAAATTTCGCGAATTCAATGATCCGCATGCTTGAATCCATTGTCCTGTGCATGCCCAAGCCTTGTCTATTCGTTCACTGGTTGCTGTTCCATTGAATAACAGCTAATGTACAAATAGTCTGGGCCTGAGTATGCATGCAGGTCATTGAATTCGTGAAATTTCACCATCTCTAATTATAACAACCTAATATAGGATTAAAATACTTATTGTAAGACTGCGTCAAAGCAGAAAAAAGTTTTATACATACGGTACAATTCACACTTGGTCTGTTTATGCATCACACCGTCCAATATTGCTTCATGGTTATTGGCAGCGTGTCTATGTGAAGAGCCGTATCTCTAGAGATAGGAAATTTTGCGAAAAGATTTTTACACAACTTTGTTCCAGTGCCTTACGTGCGCACCTGCATCTCTGCTATGTGGCCAGTGAGTGGATGTTTTAACACCCAGCGTGTGGATGTTAAACCCGCAAATCGCAGACGTGATGTGTTGCAGTTATCCGTGTACTGATTGGCACAGTCAAATGAATAATGACTCTGCGCAAAAGCACTCTGTCAATAGCCATGAAGTTAAGCTGCACGTGTGCATGTAAGGCACTGAAACAAAATGGGGCAAAAATCTTTTCACCAAGCATTCCTGTCCCTACGTATCTCATTTGACTGAGTCGATTACAATAACGTTCCTGAAACACCACGCGTCTGTGATTTGCCGGTAGAATCCCAAGGTTCATGAAACTTAAAATATCCAAGCGCTGACCACGAAGCTAAACTGCAGATGTGCATGTAAGGTATCTAAACAATGTGGAGAAATATTCTTTTCACTAAGAACAGGAGTCCCTAACAATATCGTACAAAACCTTCAGTGCAAGTTGGAGCATAGCAAACAGCCAACATTTCCCGCCATTTTCCATTGTGATACCACTGGCTACCGGCCCTTATGTGATGCCATTTACGTGTTTGACTGCTTCACATGCGATTGTCACTCCATCGTGGAAATTCTAATTACTGGCCATTCCCATCTACATGTCAAGACATTCCATGCTAAAGGAAGAGGTGGAGTGAGCGAACCAGTTGTAGTCTAGTCTGTAGTCAGAAAACAACGCAGAATCTGCAGGACTGTATGTATATATGTATTACAAGCTGGATGACTTACCCAAAAAAAATGTATTCTTTCATCCCCTTCGTCCTTCCGAAACTCAAACCCGCAGTATCTTGAGGCTACAAGGCGTTAATATCATACACGGCGTTACAGTGGTGACATACTGCTGGGGTACGAATTTAAACTACATTATTTTTTTGTTTCAAGTAAGTTTAACAGGATCTCATACCAGTACGTCGTAACTGTTAAAAAGGAATCTAAAGAGGCAAACGGGAAAGTGTGAACGAAAAATACCTTCCAACTACAACGAGATTAACAGCACTACTCGAGTTTGTTGTCGTGTACGTACAGAATTATACGGAGCCAAAAAAAAAAAAAAAAAAAAAAACAGATATTTGTAGGCCTGAACGGTTACCACGTAGAACGTACACAACTTTTAGCATGAAGCATATGTTAACTTACTTCATACTGAAAGCACCACAGGCGCGCATAGTCGATTTCGTACTTTTCGAATGTTGGCGTCGGACTGAGGACTGTGGTATCTGCAATAATTTATCTACCCCAGTCAGCATTATAATCTACCTAGTCATAAATGTATTGTTAAAAATTGTTAGAAACTTCCACCACATTGTAATAGCAGTTAGGAGAACGTATATCGCTGTGTGAAGTGAGAGCCAAAATCGCAATGATTCGAAACCACAAGTCATAATCGCAATAACCGTGAAATAAAGAAAAATTGTTAAGAGGGCGTGGTACATAATTCAACTCTAAAAGTATCACTCTACAACTGTAGGTTTCTTGATGCCAATTTGCGAAAATTAAACAATAGCAATCATAGACAATAGTTTTAGCCAACGTTTTATACAAAATTGTTTCCAGTGTCACGAACTTCTGAGGCACAATCTCTGACGCCGGAACCTCGTGCATTTAACTGCGGCGCTAGAGATCACGCATAACGAATTAGTAATTCTGGATAAATATTTACTAATAAAGTTGGCAAATGCCATTATCTAGGATTGTCATTGAGTATTTTATCCATATTGGCTTCGAAAAAAAGCGTTGAAATCAATTGATGATTTCAGCATTTATTTATCTACTCTTAAGAGCCCACTATCGACAAGACGGTCATATCGCCTTTCAGTCTGTGTATAATCCTACGACGTAAAAACTCAAGGCTTTAAGAACGGCAGTTACGTAATCCGCACTAACACACATTACTGTGACACAGCACGCTAATTACTAGATGAAACGAGTATGTATCACGTAACCACGGTAGGAAGACACGGCAAATCTCACGACTCTGCAGAGTTCTCTAGAAGGCTTGGCACGCACAGTTCGACACAATCAGCACAGTCAGAGGGTTCTCAACTGCTTACCCACAAATAAATTAACCATTACTTTTCCGTAGCTGGCAAGGTACGACACACAATAGCAGATCACTGAAAAAAATTACCGACAAAAATATATTGCTGTAAAAATCAGTATTACACAATAATTAGTCGTATCAGCAAAAAAACTATGTTCCTCAATATTGGTGCAAATGAACCTAAAAGTATGAAGTTGACGTACCAATGGTGTAATAGTTCTCGAAGTATAACAATACACAATCTTCATGTCGTACTATCTTACAAAATAGCGTACATATCCCACTTAAACGTACAAAATTTAAAATTTGGATACAGAACTATCTAAATACAAAATTCTTTTGCAATCAGTTAAGTAGGTACACAAATATGAGATAAAATAGGTATTTATTCACCCCGTGGTGTTTTCCATAAATTACAAACCTACAGAAATTAATCGAACTTTCATCAAAATGCGTACAATGAAATGTTCTAGTAAGAAATTTGGTTATAATTAGTCTCCAGTATTTCTCAAAATATGACAAAAAAAACTATATTTATTCGTGTCGAGCTATTTAATCAACTAGCGGACATTCACCAGTTTAATTGTAAAAAATTACAGTTTGTATTATGAACTGTCTGAATAAAAAAGTTTGTTGCAGTTCTCGAAATACGACATAAAATCGGTATTTATTAACGTAATGCTGTCTTCCAAAAATAACAAAGCTAGTTCGGATGATGAAACTTTAAAATACGAAATTTGGTTATACTCTGTCTCCAGTATTTATCGAAATATTACCAAAAAAATATTTATTCATTTGTGGCATGCTACCTTATAAAATGGTGGACATCCAACAGTCTAACCGTACGAAATTACAGTTTGGATAATCAACTGTCTGAATACCAAATTTCGTTGCAATCGGTTCGGTAGTTCCGGAAATATGACATAAAATGTTTATTTACTCATGTCGTGCTATTTCCCACGACGTCAAACTTGCACAAATGTACTAGCCAACTTCGTATTCAATACTCAGGTAACTGACATTAAAAATATATGCTTTTGTTCGAATCGATCATATAGTGTCCGATATATGTCATAGCGCTCACAAAAAATACATAAAACTAAGGACTTACTCTAATTGGAGGAGAATTGGAGCTATATATACATATATCACAAAATACTCCCTAACTAATGGAAAGTTAGGGCTATATCCAACTTTCCATTAGCTACGGCGTCTTTTATAACATTTTCAGCAGTACATACAAATAATGGGGAAAAAATTATAATTTTCGAGGTATTTAATCTCAGTTGTACGGTGTCAAGGTGTCAATTCAAACCACTTCATTTTACGTCTCGAAAGATGATCAACATTGAAAAAATGATAAAAGAATAAAACATTAACGGAATATCCCAGGACAAAGAAAAATTAACTGTACAAAACTTTTAGTTTCCTAACCAACTGTTATTAAACACTACTTTGGTAAAACAGGAATAATTTCATCTTAATTTATATTGTTTTTATGTAACGTGTAACATCTTCTCATTTTTGTCTTCGAGAGGTTTTAGTGTGCACTGAGTTTTAATGAAACCGTGATACCTAGTGTGTAGCTTTAACTGCGATCCGAAAGATATAACTTAACAGCACCGTAACTTTTAACTGGATAGTTTCTATGTTTAGTGACTTCAGTTTATGACATGCAATCCTACCTGTCTGAACAATTTCAAAATAAATATTACTGTATCAACATGTATGGTGGTTGAAAGAAATATTTAAACATTTTCTCGCCGAAAGAAAAAGGGAAACACTACACCCTTCCTTCCCAATTCGGTTCCCATTATTCAGTTCTTTTTGTACAATTTCAAAGTAAACATGGCTAACAACGTCACTATTAATAAAACCAGCAATAATGTCAATACTTACTTGCACACGTTTATGATAACGATGTTACCACGACATCCTCATAAGATAGAAAAAAAAATTGGAATAAGCTAAATGTCTGGAACTGGCGTTTCTCTGTATCAATAAGATATACTTTGAGAATTAAAAAAAATCAATATAATTTTGCACAAGATTTTCTTTTTTGTATTGAAGTGATATTTATTTGGAGTTCTGCTGTCATATCACTTCTGGAAATATGTTTTTGTAAAATCGTTAAATTACTCACATATCATGAAAACAGACGCTCCTTGGAAATTTTCATACTCTAATTGTTAAGTTGCCAACTTTAAAATAACGCTTAGTTACAAAAATTGTGGGTGTGATAATGTCCAAACTATTGTGGAATTCTAATAATATATACTAATATTTTTTATATTATAGAAAGTGGTATTCCAAAGGTTAATGCATTTTAGATAATATTATGTTATGATTGTGTGGTTTAATTTCTTATTGTGTAATTTAGCACCAGCATACAACGTCCCATTTCAATATAGAATAGGAACTACTATTCTAGTAAATATATTTAATTTATTTAAAGGGGTGTTTAAGAAATAACTTTTCTCTGTGAAATATAACTCAGCGTTGTTTATTGTTCTTAGCAGAAGTTCCAATTGCTGTCACAGTGATTAATTACAAATTAATACATTACTAAGTTTGACTGTGTACGGTATGGTAAACAACTTAACAGCTTCACAAACGAATTTTATCTAAATTCACAGCCATCGTACGTTAGTGAAAGATATGTTTAATTGGTATTTTTGTTCAATCATACACGTAGCAATTTTACTACAGTTTTGTAAATAACATTACAATTCATAGTTAGGGGCAACGTGCACTAGAGAAATGCTCATACGTTGCTATTTTAAGATTTATGAATGCCTTAACTGAAACCAGCGCATATACACATGATGTCTTGATTACGCCATCCTACATCGCAGCGCTGGAATTGGTGGAATCTGTCACTTATTATTTCTTCTACCTTTCTAGTACAGTAAACTGAAAAATGAACTTTATATTAAGAGGTTGGGTGGTATTGAGAGTCCCAATTTCGCCTCTGTCGTCCGAATTACCGGAGCATTTGAATTGTGTGCTTTAAGTGTGGAACACTTTATGAGGATCTATATTTTGTATTTGTCACGCTAACTTCCGGTTTAACACGCAAGGAAGGTGGTATTAGGAGGGCAACATCTTAACCACAACAAATGGATCCTGTTTTAATATTAGGTTGTAATCCTGCGCAAAAAACAGCAAATAATATTAACTACCAAGGTCGCATATTTCCATTTCCATTCCGTTTTCAAGGTTTGCAATAAAATGTACGTATTGGACTTCTACTGAAAGAGGAATATATTTAAATTAACTAAATATACTTTAAACCAAATACTGGATGGGCTGAATTGACCAATTTAGATAAAAATTGATGCGCTATAGAAAAGTGAATCCGTCAACCGAAATGAGCAATATGTTTCCAGCAGGAAATCAACTATGCTGTTACAGTGTCCTTTCAACCAAATATTTTGTAATTGACGATTAATATTTGATACGTTGTTTACATTACATATAAATACTTGTCTGGAAATATAAACCTTTCGCTCGGAGTAAACCAGTTCGTCAGTCAAGTTCGTAAGTAGAACTACGGCGTCTCTCACGGTTATCCTGAATTTACATGACCAGTAATGCAAATAAGGAATTAGATGGTGTGTGAACGAAGCAGCTGGCAGGCTGAAATAATCGATCCAATATTTCATAAATAAAACCGAAACTATGTATAGATTATATTTTGTTAGTTCCCCTAATTGGTTGTTAATTTCTACTGAGGTTGATTGTTGATAAGATTTAGGTTTTAATTAAGTCACACTATATGCCAGACACCGCCCGATCTAACAGTATGCCAAAAACACGCACACAAATTATTGCTCCTCGTAATTAGAACAGATTTATCATGAACATAATACAGTATTTTCTGCGAAGATTTGACACGTAATAGTACTTAGTTGGATGATGATACATGTTTTATTTGAATACACGCGACATTCAAAACTCTTTACGCAGAAATCAACGACTTCCCATTTTCCAAAAAATAACTTCATCGTTTAGGATATAAGACGGTACAAACATAAGATTTACTTCTTAAATACTTTTTTCTACGCAGGTATTTTTTTAAATAAAATGTTCAAACAAGGAATTGTATTGAGCCTGTAATTACTAAACAGTTTTCCTTGTAAAGTTTTCTGCAACGTGTGTAATTTACTTCCGGTGCCAGTTTACAAAGACATGTTTTCACACCAACAATGAAATGTATTTCACAAATATTTTTTTGTGTCGCTTAAATGTCACGTGAATTACACTGCAATGTGTCTTAAATACATTCATACTTTCAACAGAAACTAATAAACATTATCGTATCAAATATTCTCGTGAAAAAATACATTCAATGCTTATCAGGGCTATAGCGCCTCCCGAGACTTGTCCTTAGGTTTTATAAAAGACCACACAACATAAACAATACAATCACGCTTACACGATTTTGTGTTGCAAAAATATATAGAATAGTGATGTATAAAATAGACGTATTACATAATACGTTAGATGTTTCTGTAGAATTAAATACAGTTGTTTAATGTCTAGCTTCCAAAATGTTTTGTGCAGTTTAGTCTTTTATTCATTAAAATTAAAGCATGAATTTCAAGAGCCAACAAGAAGAGGTTCAAAAATGGATCAAATATTTTTTTGTATTAGCACAAAGGTTTTCAATTTTAAAGGACAATTTATCCTTTAAAATATTATCATTTATTAAAACGGTAGATTCAAACTTTATGTTTGTAAACTCCTGAAATAGCATAATTTCGTAAATTCCGATTCTCAATTTTTTTTTCCGGGGGAGGACACGGAACCCTCCCCCCCCCCCCCCCTTCATATGACAATGGGCGTTGGTTTATCTACTTTATTTTTGAGGACATGGTCCCTCTAGGACCCATAGCTGGATCCGCCCCTGATAATTACCCAAAAAAAAGTTTAACTTTTAAAATCATCTTATATACATACTGTAGACATTATTTGAAGGCGTTCAGCACGATCAACAACCAATTAGGCACGTACAAAGTGCTACTGCCGTAAAATGAACTACGTGAGCACGCTGCTTCTAATATTTAACCAGAAGAATTAGGATTTCCACTAAAAATCCCGCAGTTATACGCAGCACGACGCGTTTTAATTCCTGTAGCAACGCTATTCTTTTCTCAATAGAGAAAACGGTTAGCGTCCGAAAGCAATATCATGAAAGGTGACCCAGCCCAGCTGATTATAATTTCATCTGACACTAGCTGTCCCTTTGCGGGTTCGCCCGCGTGTACTATAGAAAAGAGTAACTAACTTTTAGTTACGTGTTAATTGATGGTGATACTATATTCTATATTATACTATATTCACTGTTTATCTTTAAAACATCAAATACAAACAGATTTGTCCGGTCCACTGCGCTAAGCGTACTTTAATTGCAGAACTTTTTTTAATTCATCTTTATTTCTCTATAAAACAGCTGCCCGGCTGCGGCTTCCACCGCAAAACAGCTGCCCGGCATTTAACAGCTAGCGTACTCAATAACAGTGTAAAGAGCGCGCGCAATACGCTTGTATGATGTCATAGTAATTCCCATCGCAAATTCTTGCACGGGATACGAACCCGTAACCCCACTCCTCCCACACCCCAAACTTTAAACAATACCTGAGTGAATGCTTAAGGCCTCGATCATAGGAACATACCTACATTGTTTAAAAAACAATAGCAATAAAGCTCAAATTGACTCTACTGTTTTTAGATTTTTTTTTCTCGGCAATTATTCGAATTTTTCTCGCCGTAAAAACCATCTTTGAACTTCAACGAACATAAAAAAAAAAAAAATAAAAAAAAAAAGGCCAAATTGGTCCAGGCGTTGTTGAGTTATGCGCTTACCAACACATTTTGCGATTTATTTTTATATTATAGACTAGCTGTCCCGTTGCGGCTTCGCCCGCGTGTACTATAGAAAAGAGTAACTAACTTTTAGTTACGTGTTAATTGATGGTGATACTAAATTCTATATTATACTATATTCACTGTTTATCTTTAAAACATCAAATACAAACAGATTTGTCCGGTCCACTGCGCTAAGCGTACTTTAATTGCAGAACTTTTTTTAATTCATCTTTATTTCTCTATAAAACAGCTGCCCGGCTGCGGCTTCCACCGCAAAACAGCCGCCCGGCATTTAACAGCTAGCGTACTCAATAACAGTGTAAAGAGCGCGCGCAATACGCTTCTATGATGTCATGTAATTCCCATCGCAAAGTCTTGCACGGGATACGAACCCGTAACCCCACCCCTCCCACACCCCAAACTTTATACAATACCTGAGTGAATGCTTAAGGCCTCGATCACAGGAACATACCTACATTGTTTAAACAACAATAGCAATAAAGCTCAAAAAATTTACTCTACTGTTTTTAGGGTTTTTTTCCCCGGCAATTATTCGAATTTTTCTCGCTGTAAAAACCATCTTTGAACTTCGACGAACATTAAAAAAAAAAAAAAAAAAAAAAATTGGTCCAGGCGTTGTTGAGTTATGCGCTTACCAACACATTTTGCGATTCATTTTTATATTATAGAAGATGTAAGTCCTACCCTTTCTCTCGTTAGGGTGTTGCTAACAGAAAATCTCTGTGTGAGAGGTTTACGGATGTTAAATTATTTTCAAATGAAAACGCGAGTATTTTTGAAATTAGGCTAACATAGAGGCGTAGATTATTATCATATTAAAAATTATATAAATGACAGTTTTCCATTTTTGTATATTTTGAGGTTTCAAGTCCTTATTTTTATAAAAACAATTTTTAATTTTTTCGCGAAAGTAAAGAATACTACCCGCGTAGTGCTAAATAAATGAACGTCCGCTGATAAAAAAATTTACTCGGAAAATAGTCTCATCGAATTTTGATTAGCAGTTCAGATTTTATTGGCGATTTGAGTACAGCATTCGAGTCATCCGCTCGACGTCATACCTTTCCATAGCCCATAATATTTAATGTATAACTATTTAGAAGTTCTCGTCAGCACCATCTGTAGGTTGGTTCACTCCTTTCCAACACACCAACTGCTTCGTGCGCCTCTCCTCGCATCCAACACCTTTTATTTGCAGTGCAATTTTCGTCTTGCGCAACATCTGCCTCACGTGAACACCGCGTCACGTAAACGACACTTGTCAAGGTCAGCTTCTTGCAAACACAACCAACAATTCTCCGTCTGAATGTCACTTGCACGCAGCTTGCTGCTCGTGCCGCGCCTTCTGGCAGAGAAGATAACTGACTGCTATCTCCGAACTCGTGCACAACTACAGCCTACCTATCATCTATATCAATAACTACGTACCCACACAACTTACACCACGCAGATGTTTCAAGTTCAATGAAGCTCGTGTTTGTTCTAGTCTTACGATCCTACTTCTACCCTGAACTAAGGTTAATTCTACCACAGGTTAGAAAGAAGATATGTTTTCTTATGAGAGAGCAGAAAGAAGATATGTTTTCATATGAGAGAGCTTGGCACAGGGAAAATGTCTGCCACTAGTTTCGCTTCAATTGCTAATGTACCAGATAAATACGAACCCGAAAAAAAAAAATGAAATTTAAATAAACTTCGTAATGATATGTAATTTAATAATTTCATTTTAAAGTGAAAAGAAACCGATTTCGCGTTTTAAATTATTAACTTAATGTAACTCAGCATTCAGGAAAGCTCTGTGATTGGTCAGTTTGGTGCACTACCGATACCAGCACTCAAGCGGCAGAAATTTTCCCTGTGTCAAACTTATAACATTGATCTTTCTGACCTGTAGTAGAATTAACCTTACCTGAACTCGTGCACAGAAGATCAACAGGCGAACCTGCAAATGTATTGTTCATTCAAAGGCTTAGTTATGGATTTCAGTTATGTGTTTGAAGTCTTTACTAACACTAAGACAATTTTTGATTATTTAATGTTCTAGCAAACAGCACACTTTTGGTTTTACTAAGGTCATTACAAAATTGTAAACACACTTATTGCACTAAATAGCTAAGTGCATAGCATGTACAAATGTTACTCAATGTTGAATTATGTTCTAACACTACATCTTTATCATAGTACAGTAATATAGAGATCATTGACAAACTAAAAACACACACGCACATAAAACACGGGAACAAATTCATGCCCTATCTAAATTCCTACGGGTAAATTACCTCTTAAATGTGAAATACGATGCCGTTGGTAGGCGGGTTTACTCGAGTATCTCCCGTTTACCCCGCCCATTCATTCCGGCGCCGCTCCATACTCACCTCATGTCACCCCTCACAAGCGGTGAAGACCTCGATGTTAATCGCTGACCAAAATATCTCACTCACTGCATGTGTAATTGCACGAGATATCCCCAAACAGTTGTGGAAATTTACCTGACGAATGCAAACATGTAAGGAAATGTTGCTTACACAGTAAGATAAAATTTCTTACGAATAAAACAAGAAAATTTGGTCCGATTTGTGTTATTTTTTCTATTTTTATTATGTAATCGATGATACGAAAACTTACAGCAGGAGTCGTAGTTAAACCATTACACCTCACGCCGATGGCTCAGCATGCTAATCACTACACCACTGAGGGTTTTGAAGATTACCATTTCTCAAACATGTTACTCCTGAACATTCTTATCGTAGCATCTCGTTTCGTTTGGAATTTTCAGTTGAACGCTTGTTTATTGGTATTTCGTGTGATGATATTTCCCTTACGTGTTGGTGAAATTTCACTGTCATGTACGTGAATTTCACAGTAATTTACGGTAATTTTTGGGGGGGAGGGGAAAATTAATTTTCTGCATAAATTATGGAATATTACCCTACACAGTACTATTACGGTAAATTTACCCATACTTCTTCCAGTGTATGCGCCAGCATTACGAGGCAAATGACGTCAATTAAATTTTAATAAAGGTATGTAGCTTTGCCAGGAGGACTCATTGCATAACATTTTCCACAATTGTAAACCAGCTTCCCTTTAAAAATAGAAGTAAATGTAAAGAGTTTTTAAAACTGTGCTCACAACGCGGTTCGCGTAAACAGTCGTAGAAGTTGGTATTTCCCAGCTGCTGCTGCAGACAGTATCTCAGACAGTAAACCTTGATCTGTACTCCAATGTTTGTTTGCTATTGGTAGTCAGACACTTTCGCCTCTGCCGATCATGGTTTCCAGGTGTACTTTAAGGAAGGCTAAGATATTAAGACACTGTCTGTAGTAATAACAAACACTATCAGATAGCTATATTTTGTTGTATTAAAATGAACCACCACGCCTGTGGTGTAAGGTGGAAGGATTCTCTGACACCCAGTAACTATCAACTGGAGGATACTCTGTGCCTACATACAGTAGGCCTACATCGCCGTTATGTGCAAGCCACACAACTAGCATGTACAATTCCTGTCAGTGAGTGTAAGCAGTGAACTTATATTTTTTTACTAAACGCGGTTTCGTTCGTATCCGGAGAGTTTGAATTTTTTTTCAGAAGAGAGCTTTGTAATAGCATTTATAACATATGTCCTACTTTGAAAGTTACATTCCGTTCCCGTCTGGAATGTGTTTTCTTTTCGTAGTAACCATATTTGAAACTAGCTTTATAGTCTCACAAAAAAAACTGTTTTCAGATATACTGCAATATCGTACTAGCAACCAGTAGAATATCACCTTAAAGTGGTAGTTTCCTTAAAATATTTGTTTCAATTAAATTAGTTATAACGTAACTTGTATATTAGTTATTTAAAACAAGAGTCAAATAAGCATTACAGTAATTATACATTAACTATTTATTAATTTATTGGCTCTGAATGTCAAATTTTAAAAATAAAAATTTGTTGCAAGAGGACAAACATAAAATTAATAGGAAACTTCTTTCTAAATTATACACGTTGGTGACCTTCGAATTAAAAGTTTATCCAATCTCTTCAAGGTTCAGGTATGATGTAACAGTTAACTTGGCTGCGGTTATGATCAGTAAGGATTAAAAAATTTCTCGTAAGCTAACTGAGAAATGAAAATGGATAGAGACCTTCTTGCAGTGCCAACAAATACGTAACCCTAACAATCGCACAAAAACCTTCATGTCCGCCCGGGATTCGAACCAGGAGTCTAACGATACGACGTTGATATCTTGGCGACCTCGGCCATGAAGGTCGCCGTGCAGAGTCGACAACTACGTTACTTGTATCTGTGTCGTTCTGTCAAGGGCAACAGATTGAATGATAAGTTGTTGAACATGAAAGGTTCCTTATCACTAAGCTGATTTAGTGCGGAATACAATGTACAATAAACCAACTTATCTGCAACTGATGTGAACTCCGCCATTCCTCTTTATGATATTGAGACCGAGCGAGGTATTGCAACCGAAACACGCATTCCGGACGACTCGGGTTCGATTCACGGATACGACTATCCTGATTTTCGGTTTTCCAATGTTTCCCGAAATGACTGCGATGGTTCCTTAACAAATATTATAACCAATTCCTCTCCAGTTCCCGTCCTGTGTCAAATGGTCGCCTAGTAATTATTCTCGACTCCCATTTGGTAAACTCGTGATTTCAGTCTCACTGAATAAAAGAATAGAATGATTTTAATCACCGACGTGAAAAATGTCGGTGTCGTGGGTAATTATCCCCAATTTTTTCCACGACACCGTTACAATTCTACTTATTACAGTACTTACACGCAAAAAAAAAAAAAACAAGTTTGTTCAAATAATTTATTTCCATTTCAATGCTCTTAGTAATTAGTTATTTCTGCGCTAACATATTGACACACGATTATTATATTACAAAAAGCCGCAGGTCAAATCAAATAAAAAGAAATTACCACAGAATCTCTTATGCGAAGGAAAATTGATTTTTTAGATCAAAGCCACGGTTTCTGACGTAAATAATTTTGCTTCAGCTTGTTTCGGAGACTTACGTACAGAATGTTCCAAAAGTCTTTCCAAACCTCCTACTGTGCTGTGGCGGTGTGTATAACATTTAAAATGTTTGTTCCGCTTTGTTGAAGCAATGAAAAATGCACGAAAGAAATGTGAATACTCAGACACATGTGATAGATTCACTAGAAAATAATCGATAAAAGGGCAAAACAACATTAAAATTTCAGAATTTTTTTTTAAATACAAAGATATTTTGTAATGGATTTTAAAACATGCCAAGCAGTAGCCCATGGCATGTATTTTTAGTGAGAATTTTTTTTTTATTTATTTATGTTTATTGGATTTTGCGGCTCATAAGAACTAGAAACGTGGAAATCTTTACTTTAAAATGCCACTATGGGAAAACTGGTTGAGCTAATTTTTTTGGTAAGACGAAAATGTACTACCAAGTAACATCTACAAAACTAACAATATTTCATACAAATATAAAATTATGATTTTTTTCTCCACTTGGACATCCTTAACGGCGGGGTTCACCTCAGTTTTCAACGTCTTTTTTTATATTTGTACCAGATATTTTTTTCTTATTTTATACATAAATTGTGATTAAATCTTCTTCATAGGAAATTAGGAAATTTTTGTATCTCTCATGGTTTTTGCGTAATGAGTCGTAAACGTTAAATTTTCGACTTTACGGTTTTAAGTACGCCACTAAAACCAACTAACATACCAAACTGAAAAAATTCGCACTATATAACAATGTTGTATGCTATGATTTGACATATATAAAAACAAAAAAAAAATTGTATTTCTAACAAAATTGTTCATAATTTTTTTAATTTTCATTTCAAAATTCAGCATTTTTTGTTTTTATATATGTCAAATCATAGCCTACAACACTGTTACACTCTGTGGATTTTGTCGGTTTGGTATGTCAGTTGGTTTTATTGGCGTACTTAAAACCGTAAAGTGCAAATTTCGTCGTTTACGACTCATTACGCAAAAACTATGAGAGATACAAAAATTTCCTAAGAGGAAGATTTAATCACAAATTATGTCTAAAATAAGAAAAAAATATCTGGTACAAATATAAAAATTAATAAAAACGTTGAAAACTGAGGTGAACCCCGCCGTTGAGTTGATTACGTACGTGATTTACCCACCACCACACTGTTACAAGCCTTTATCCGACAGTTTCTTGTCCCACGTCTTTTTTGCCCGATGATTGTTTGCCTTAGTATTTTTTTTTAGTTCCACACCTTTTTCTTACAGGTATACCCCCGCCTCCATCGTCAGGCTTTGCTCTAGTAACTTCTACAGACGGTTGGCGGTAATGCCGGAGAACGACAGGGCCAGACCACCTACCGAAGTAACTGAAAACATGTGTCACCACTTACTAGCACAAAGAACACGTAAATGCAATCAATTTGAACGAAGATAGTAATTTTCAAATACAGTACTTTTTTGTTGTTGCTTTCACTCACCCTTTTTACATGAGAGTGTGAGAAATTCTTCTCGGCGCTCGCTGTCTTGAGCGCTGATACGGAAGCGATGGCGAGCTGACAAAAAAAACGTGAAAGTCGTAAGCGACCTCGCCGCGAATCAAATCCGGAGTTATTACTTGTGTCTGAGTAACGACGGTAATAATTATACATCAGACTTTGGCGACAAGATTTTTGTACTTAATTGTTTCAATGCCTTAGTACAGAATAGTTAGGAATACAGAAGTGAAATAGCCGGTAGGACGGCGACCTCGCTAACACACGCCAGCAAAATGGCTTCGCTGGCCAGCAACATGACGTTAACATCTACCGTCAATCAGCGTAAGGCGACTGCCCTGCAGACCAATAGTAAACCTGCCGTAACATGCGGGAGCCAAACAGACACTAGGCTGGTATCAACAGCCCCGAGTAGCCAATAAGCGACGAAGTTCGCCCGTATCAAACGAGCCGTCACGTCATTTCACGTCTGTATTACTATTTAGTCTGTGGCCTTAGCGTGCACATTTGTAGTTATGTTTCAAGGTCAGTGATTGTATGTCTTCACTCTCGCGCATCCTGGTGTTCTGCCCGCAAATTACAGACGTGCGGTGTTTCAGCAAACTCGTTCATATGCTCACATTCAAATAAGCAACGCCTCTGTAAAGAAGGCTCCTGGCCAATAACCAGGCACCTAAGCTGTAGATCTGCACGATAGACACTGAAACAAGTCGATGCAATACTCTTTTCGCCGAATCTTAGGTTCATAAAGAATATCAATGGTTGATAGTATACGCTGGCAAACCGATAAATATCACGTGTTGTACTTAAATACAGTATCAAAAATTTCAGTCGACAATACGTTAATAGAATGTTATCTACTCATCGTTGGGTATCGTTACATAAGCCTGTTACAGGGTGCTTATTATAAGGCAATCGTAGCTCTTCGAGTCCTTTTCATTTCGCAATCTGACATTGTTGTGAGAAAAATTAACGCATTATTCACAAGTGCCTCCTGGTTTATAGATTTCTGTTTTTTTTATGTCTATATCTCCTACACAATAATTACATCACGAAACAAAAAAAAAAATACTTACTTTTGAAAATAAAATATATTATTTTAAGAAACATCAACTACTTTTACAAAAATGCAAATTTGTACGTTTCTTCGTTAAGTTTGACAATAAGGAACACTATGTTCGGATTCGAGGAATGAACTAATTTCCATAAACCGGAAATTAATGGTTACAACTGAGGCCACATTGCTACCATTGTTTTTTTTTTTTTTTCCGAAAGGCGAAAACAGGGACAAATGTTTTCGCGTACTTGAACGTTAAAAAGGAAAATAGATTTTACCAAATACTCTATAAACCAATACCGGACAGCTTGTCCAAACATGCAAGAACGTAGATTGTGTTTCCATCTCAAGCCAACAGATATCATCACACTACATTTTATTAAAATCAGATTTGTGGTGCCAACATAACAAGGTGATGAAAAACTTTCTTTCATGACGAATAACCAGTTTTATTGCAACGACCGTATAAAAAAGAGGGAACTAGTTAACAAAAAAAGTAACAACATTAACATATTCAATAGTTCCACCCAATGGCGCAAGCATATGACTGTTCATCATTGGTCTCTTTATTTAAAGTGTTTGATTTTACATCTCGTCGACAGCGAGGCCATTACAGACGGTGGTACACAATGTCAAACAAACGAAACTAGGAAAGTAATTGGCTATGGCGCTTGTTAATGAACAACCCCAACACTCCCCTGAAGCTATTTCAGAGAACAACAGGAAACTGAAACCAGGATGGTCGGAGCCGGGAATCGTACCAGAGTCCTCACGAATGAGAGTCCGGCGTGTTATTGGAGCGCTACCTCGCTCGCTCGCTTGTCTGAAGATGAGGACATTTGATCTACCAAAAGACACTTAACGTAAGTGTCATTACACAAGTCCTCGCGGTCACTTGTCAAGCACTGTCACGCCCCCTTTCTTTTCCTCCTCGAGTCGTGCAAACACTCGTGACTGCCCAAGGCATAACCAAGTTAAAGAGCGCTTGAGGCCGAAAACCTGAACATAACACATCGGCGCGTGACTTGATACGGCAGACGGGTACGCTCAATAGTCATGTGGAGGAAGACATCGAATGTTATAGAAGCTTGGGAAAATAAGGCATTGGCAGTTAAGTACCTCTACCAAATACCGTTCAACTTTAATACATTAAATAAAATCTTTTTTTTCCCTTTGTAAGAAAAAATTATTTTCATGTTTTACGTTTACGTCCTAATTTTCCTGTTATTAATTCGTACATATAGCAAACACTAACCTGATAACAAAAATTAAATACTTTAAAGCTAAAGTTAAACTACTGAGTTACTTCAGGATGCGTTTTAAAATCACACTAATATTTTGTTTTCTATAATTTCTAACAATTTTAACACAGGACGTTTAGCGAATATTTTTTGTAACACAAATATTTCCTCTGTGTAGTTACATAAAGTATCCTGAAGAAGAATCTGCATTTTCAAATGTACTGTAAGTTTGTATATAAGATAGCTCAAGGGAAGATGCTAGCCATACATGTGTTACATGCTGTTAAATATTACTTAAACTTATTTTGATAAACTTAAGTTTACTACTGACTTACACCAAAGTTCAACGAAAATACATTAGTATCCTACAGTAATAATTTTTACACTGCCAGTATGCTATTCAAACACTTTGGCTTTAGAATTTCTTAAGTCTTGAACCGCATCTTTCCCCGAGTTACCGTAAGCTTTGTATTTTCACATCCAGCATTTTATACACATGTACTCTCTCTACCCAATTCGTAAGGTAGTAAAACCACACAAATACTTACTGAGACTTAAATATGTCTTAACTTGCCAAAAATAAAAATCTAAAAAGTATTCAATTATAGTGAATGATGTTTCATATGATGCCAAAATGTTGAACAGTGCTTGGTACACATGTAAAATTACGAATTTTGTAACTGAAAACGACGTTCTTTGTTAATGATGTTGGAAAAGTAGTCGATTCCCTATAAAAGATTCTGCAAAACGGAACGCACAAAAAATTACGACTCTGAACGAATGTGTATTTTTCTGTCAGTGGAATAAGCAGTGGTGGCTCGAGGGTTGTTGACAGGTGGCACAAGGTGTCGAGAACTGTAGAACCCAGTGAACGCGCCGCCGTGTGCCAATGACCATGAATTATCCACTGGCTACTAGTTGTGTTGTGAGCAGTCAGTAATAAGCGGCACCTACTTACCAGCATGTCAGTGGCTGTAGCGTCAACTAGCGCACAATATACAGTTCTCTGCAACTTGTGACCTAGCTAGCAACAACCTGTATGAGTCACCACTCAGAATAAAGATGCATTAGCGACCTAATGTTTGCTACCATCCACAATAGGTTTCTTCCTGTACAAGTTATTCAGTTAACAATCTTATGTTCTGTTTATTGTGGACAAATATTTGTTGTGATCTTTTACAGACGAATTATACGTTTTTGTAAAAAATAACATTCTGTTCATGCTTTTTTTTTTTTTTCAAGTTATGTGAACTGAATTTTTTTTTTTCATTTTGTTTATATTTTCCATGTATTTACCCTGCGAATCCATGTAATTGTTTGTAATTTTAATCAAGGGTTCGAAAATACCACTTATTTTTTTCTGTTGATTTTGCCGTTCGAGACAAAGAAAAACGTAAGATAAATCTGATTCCTGCCGATATTACAAGCGGGAGTCAGTGCCTTGATAACAAAATGGTTATTTGTTGGTTATGATTATATATGTCTGTTCACTAACGTGCTTGTTACTGTAACCTTTAATTATAACCCATTCTGTTTTACAGCTCAATTAACGAAACCATATTTCATTCCAATCAAGGACGTCGAAATTAAGGCAACGTAGCAATGATAACATGGTACGTTTCACAAAATAAAACTGTACTTCCTGATAGAATTTATGGTGAGTTCGAAGTAAAATAATATAATTCTTAGACTATGTGTATCCTTTAGCAACTTCCAAGGTAACGCAGATGTATAGTTTCCCACAATTTTCCTGGTGCGAACGTTCAATACTGACTGTTTCGTTTCGACCTAACATAAAAATACATCTAAATTCTGTCTCGAATTTTTTTATTATTTTCTGAAATGGTGAGACTTTTTTTTATTTTAGTAATTATTGTTAACAAGTTTCAGAACCTGATACGTTTTCACTGGAATGGCAATTCAATATATAATACATCAGTCTGTACGTTGTTAGACTGACATAGAATATCCAGACGTTTGAATTCAAACTGCAAATTTCAACACTGCACACCAGGCAACTCGTAATTTTGTGCCAGAAACGACCATTGAGTGATAAAAACGGTATTGTTCTGGAATTTGAAATATATTGTCATTATATTTTAACGGAAACATTCATTGTCTCTGAAAGAGTTGTGCGTTGTGAGTGTATGATTGGATATAGTTTTTGGACATTTTCCGTTGCAATGCAGATGTCTGTTAAAGAAATCTAAAGATAATACAAAACACACATAAGAAGGGTAAGCTTTAGTCAATAGGATACATACACAACATTAGATTACATAAATGAAATCGGGTAAAATAAAGATAAGGATAAACGAACAAGATAAGAAAGAAAAGTAGGCACCACCAATGCAGACAGCAAAGGTTTGAGGCCTGCTTTGGAAAAAGGACAAACAGATAAAATATTTGGACCACACAAATATGACACAACGATGAAACAAAACACGGTAGTTTGTATCCATAGACAAACAGAAAAACAAAAGTACAAACAAACTATATGAACAACAAAAATAGAGCACAACGAAGAGACGAAACAAAACACAGTAGTTTTCCAAGACAAGAACAGAAAATCGAAGTTTTGGGAACTGGAATCTGTTCTCGTCTTCATTGCGTGAAAATTTCTTACCGTTTATGTGGAAGGTGTCTTACTTTTGTAAATAATTTTGAAACGGATACATGCTTTTAATTTTTTCCTAAAAACGCCTACTAATAGTTCCATGACCATATTTTCTCATTTTGTTTCAGGAAGAAAAAATATTGCATCACGTTCAAAAAATATTGAATCACGTTCACCTACGATCACACCCATGGAATTATCAGTAATTTCTGATTTATTTTTAAATTCTAGAATTGCGAAATTCTCGCAATCACAATTTAAAAATTAAATAAATCGGTTGCCTGGTGAGGCCCTGAACTGTATGCTATAGTTATTACTGAATTGCATTTTTTTTCCTTGCATTATTGGTGTAGAGTTTAAAGATTATTATATTTAGATAGTAACAGGTATGAGTGGGTGATGAAGACGGGAATGTTGTTTAATCCCTTGTTTAGAACCTGCATAAATTACTCCAAAAGATTGACTTGAACATGAATGGTTAATGCTGTGTAGGTTACACTTATATCTTCTGAGTAGGAAATAAAAATTCTTGCCCCTGCGGGGACTCTCGAGAAGGTAGTATTTATTGACGAGGGAGAAGTTTTGGTTGCAAGGAAGCCAGTTAGTCATTGTTTGTCGTTTTTTTGCGCGCAGAAAATATAGGATGCGTAACTATTTTAGCCAAATTATATCTCATTTGTGCATCGTATGGTCGTCCATTTCGACGGACTATCGCTGTACGCCGTTCGGTCGGCTTTGTGGCCTGGAGCAGTACCAGTTCCTATATCGGAATAAAAACTTGCTGCGTGATGTGTTTTACACCATTTAATAACATACGAATATCCTAGTAATTTTCTTGCTCGTCAATCGGCCTGGTTGCCTAAATGAGATGACTCACAGACATGATTCAAAGGGGATGATATACGGCCATCTTTAATGTACAGTATTTATCCAGCTACAATCATTCCTGAAGGTGTGATATGCCCTAAACGTCAGGCTACTACACATTTTTACATTGTTAGATAGTAAATTACTTCCATATTATTTTACATTTGTTGGAATGTAAGAAAGATTAAGCTGATTCTATTTTTAGACAAATGTCCGATTCATAATACGAAAGTAATTTATTCTATAACAATATAAAAAGATGTAGTAGATCAATATTTAGAGCATAAAATGTTTAAAAGGTTGAATACGCATTCAGGAATGTTTGTAGCAGGGTAAATACTGGAAATTAAAGATGGTCGCTCACCATTTCCTTTATCGTTAGCACCGACGGAACCCACACTGACGCTATCGTTCGCTCTCAGGAATTTTTGCATTTCTGTCTAGCCAGTCAATAATATCCGGCGAAACAACATTCGCAATATCATCTCAAGTTAAGCTGCAGATATTGCGAATATTATATAAAAGTGGTTGTCAGTTTTAAATGTATACTCGGCAAATACATTATAACTGGCTTTTTCCATATTTGCACTGGAAAAAATAGCTTACTGATCACCACAAAATATTTCGTCATTATGGACTTTGCCATATTTTATGGTGACCACAAAAATTTAGCTGTTCCCAATAAAGTTTTGCTGTGACTACAAGCAAATTTTGCAACTACTACAAAACATTTTGTGGCCACTAACAAACAGTTTTTTAGGTATTTTTTTTTCTTACAGCTTTTTTCATAGATATATTTTTTCACTAGTGTGGAATTTCTCCAGGTATTTGGTAGGTTTTGGGTGGTTTGTACTTCTACACTGGTTGAGGAATAACAACCGTCTGTAATGTGATACCGCGACCTTCGAAGAGGCAACCCTGGAAACAAGGATCACGTAGCAGATCTTCACGTTCTATCACGTCTATGGCTTTCACTGATTCCATTCTATGTAGGACAAGCAGACGAATAAAGGGAAGCGACTTCGTGGGAGAGTGTGTAGTTATCCTCCTAGTTTGTATCATCCTTACGTGCACATCTGCAGCTCTGTTTCATGGCACTGTGAAAATATGTTTTAACTCTCAGTGACTTGGGGTTCTACTCTCAAATCACAGATGTGTGGGGTCTCAATACGCTGCCAATAATCATGATGTACGTACATGTAAGGCAATGAAACTAGTAGGCGGAAATATATTTTCACCAAACCCTAGAGTCTGTCACCGTTGTAAGAGAAGTGTTAAGAGGTTAAGACAGAAGTGTGTTTCGCATTTCGCTTAGAGGTAATGAGGCTAGTTGTGAGTGATCAAGAATTAGCCTTACAGCAAGGTGTCATTTCCGGACATATGTTTACAGAAACTTGCTTTTTGTAGCTTGTTTCATCATAAGTAATTATTCGAGACCGGAAAAATTCGCATGTTCACTGACCTGTAAGCTAGCCTCCAAGAACATGTGTGTATTCAAGCAGACGATATCTGCTCACTGGCTGCTCTAAGACGTAGTGATATGGGCCTGCATTTAGTTGCTTCTGTACTATTGGCTAAGCGACTTACAGGAAGTGTCAAATAAGTCACCGGACAATTGCGAAAGTGGCACGAACTTACAGTTGCTGGAAATATAGCTTGGGGCCAAAAGAAAACGCGAATTTTTCAGGTCTCTAGGTATCACCCAATCATACATGTTGCGACGTAAGGGGAAGTTACGCTGAAAATTTCACGTTTCTAGGTCTAACTGGTTGGGCAGTGCGTTGATGATTGAATGCATGAGTGGGGCACTTCATTTTATGTATAGAGATATTAGAGATAAAGGTATATTGTACACGCCTATACATTATAAAAGATTCTGTGACAAGATTTTCATTCCTAGAAATTACCCAAAAAATAATAATTTTCGCGAATTATGGCAGCGTAAAAATTAGCTTTAGAGACACGTGGAGACCGTGAAATGGGTATACACGTGTGATGTTCTTTACATTATATTCCTAAGCAGACATATCTTACGCACGCTTAGCAGTTTTCAAACAATCTTGTAACGGCCGAGCCGAAGCTCTAAACACCGTTCGGTATGGGCTTCGCACAATGGTGCGACGCTGCAACAGCGATGTGCTATTCACGATCGCCGCATGCAAAATGTCGTCGCTCGAATTTATAATACTGCGACAGTGCAGAGGCGTTTCAGCCTTACAGGGGCCTCTTTCGGCAAAAATTGGAAGCTAAATGAGACAAATGAAGGCCTAAATTGACGCGCTGTTATAGTTTGCTTATGGAAATATAATATATATAAACTCAACATCTTGCCGAAACAGTTTTCCTTTCATATCTGCGTCCCTTTAATTTTTTGTTTACAAATGTATCATTATTGTTTAATTATTATTCCTAGTCACACTAGTTTATTTTAAAAATTCTTCTTCCTTCTCGCAAGCGACAATCGCAGCTGCATTAGAGCATGCTGTATAGCAGCCGTGTGCGTCATCGGCAACCTAACCGTGTTTATCGCAGTGTCGCTGTCGCAGCTGGGAACAGCTTGTGAAGTGCAAACGAGGCCGCACAACAGCGGGCCTCGACGTCTAAACAACTTGGGGTCTCCTGAGGCAAGCCAACTTCCGTAGTGTTGAGATAATCACGGTCCACGGTGCTCAGCCTCGCCACACAAGACCGCCTAAAGCTCCACGCACGTAAGGAATAAAGTCTGTTGTTAGCGGCCACCCTAGGCCACTACGTCATTAATGTTCAAAACCTCCAATCATAAACTGCACAAGATGGCCTTACGCATGCTCTTATTACCCTACCATTTTCAGCGCTGACTATATGGTTTCATTACGGCAAGGTTACAGCAAATTTCTCAGCTCTGCTGCTTATGTGACCATTTCTAAAATTGAGTATTATTATTTCTACTATAATACGCATTGAAACAAATTCAGTGGTTGAAATTATTGAAGTCGCAAGGGAATTAAGTTAACCTATAGCTAAATTTTTAAGCTACAGGAATCTTACAAATGAGAATAACATACTTAGAAACTATGCCAAGGTCAAAGCACAATAAGTAGGGCCATGATCTTTTCTCGAAAAGAATTTCGCCCCAGATTGTTTCAGGGCCTTATGTTCACATCTGCAGCTGTGAACTGTGGTTATTGGCTACGTATCTTTGTGCAGTAACGTCTGTCACTTAACTATGCCAATCACAATACGGTTACTGTATTACCCCACCTCTGTGATTTGCAGGTAGAACCCCAAGGCACGTGAGAGATAAAACATCCAATCACTGACTATGGATCACAACTGCAGATTTGCACGTAAGGCACTGAAACAAACTGCGGCAAAATTCTTTTAGCGAAAATTTCGTGAGCCTAACAATAAGGCTATATTAATCGCCGCAAAATAAGTAAACCTCGGTCGTATGAACAAACAGCAAGTTTTACCAACTACAAATTACCTGTTTTGACGGTGTCTTTTTATTTCACGAATTTAAAGCATCTCCAGTGTTTTTGTCTTAAAAATACATAAGAACATAACAGCTGATTTCAGTATTGAAAGGGTTGAATGTCGATGTGGTAGTCTCAATAAATCTAAATCGTACCTATCGGTTGAAATAGGGAGACCTTGACAAACGCATCTGCGATTCCATCTTAGCAACTGTGCCAACACATTCTTGTTACCTTGTCGAAAATCTTGCCAATCAACTCTTTGGGTTGCTGCAAACGAGAACTGGTAAAAAATAAATAAACTGGTGCCCGACACTTTTAAAAGGTCACACTCTGCAATAAAATTAACAAGATTAGTAATGTCGCCAGGAAACTTATACGCGGTTAGCCCTGCTTCAGACCAGAATGTGGGCATTGTCTAACATTCCAAACAACCAAAAACATTGCAGGAGGCCACGAACCAGATGATAAAAAGAAAGAGGAAACATGTTTGTTACCCGATACACGTAGGCAGATAGTAATTTAAGGTGATTTTAATGCACGATACAACCAGGTTACGCGATTATAAGTACTAGAGACGGGCCATGTGCTAAAGGTTTGAGGAATTCGAACAGTTATTCAGTCACAACGAATCTCATCAGTGGTTTTAGAATAATGCATTTTTTCTTCTAATACATCAAACAATGAAAGCTGAATTCAGGTTAATTCCGCTAAATATGTATGAAATTTAATTAGATTGTAAAGAGAAAATATTATTTATTAGGATAGTTTCCAAGCTGTATAAAAATAAACATACCTGAAAACATGTTAAGGGAACATAAAAACAACGTATGCTTACCAGAATGTATAGTATGTAGAATGCATAACTTATATTACAAGATTGTAGTATTAAATAGCTATCATCAATACGTGAATAAATAAACATAAGTTACCATAAATCAGGGATGACAATATCTCATGTTGTACTAAGGGAATGTTTAGCTATGAGAAGGAAATAAAAAATTCAAGTAATTACTTATTAAGTAGGTAAATCCAACTACAATAATTGAAAACAAGGGATGCAGATCTGTGATCTCTTTCCCACAACGATAAGATATTTTAGACATTAAATGATAAGATTATTTGGTTGAAGGTGAGACTAGAAGGATAAGAAGACAAGGTTGGAAAACAATTTCTGAGAAGATTATGCAGTACGTAGCAGACAAACATTGAACCTACAAAGTGCTTGCTATATTATACTATACACAGAAGAATATTGGCAAATATTTACTTTGCTCTTGAACTTTCAACGCGTTCAAGGTGTCATGCATGCCAACATTTAGACGGATAACGCAGTCGCCTGCTTCGAATAAGAGCAGTGCCTGCTTAAAATGACTCAAATACAGATGGACAATTATTTGGATTATATTCAGAGCACAAAAAATTACTGTGCACTATTCACCCATTAACTGCCAAGTGGAGATTTTTACAAATTACGTAGCAATTTTAAAGCACTCTAAGAACACTTTCATTGATATAATCCAAGACACGAACTTTGCTGCGGCAAATTTTCTGTGTATTTTTCTTTTCTGTGCTATAAAGAAAACGTTTTAACTGTGTGTTTTTTGCCATGACTATACACACAACTGTGAATGATTTATCTGCAGACTTGCAGACGTTGCTATAAAACTCTCTCACTCAAGCTGCAAAATGTATGTAAACAGAAACACTGAAGCCGTGAACAAAACTTACAATCTCAGCATCGGCGTAAAGCAGCCCTTACTGCTGTCACAACTCGGCTTATGGCGTGACTTGTTGCTCAGCGATAACGTTACAAAGTAACAAACCTCGTCTGTTTTTTTTGTCTAATTTAGAGCAATTTAACTATCTCAAATTTTTGGTGAAATGTTCATTTTGAGATACATTTCAGACAGCACAGAAAATATTTAACGTAAAAATGGTAAGGTTTCTTTCACGTGGTAATGAAAATATCATGTAACATATATTTTGTTTTGAGATATCTTTAAGATTAATTCAATGCGAAGTAAATAATTTGCACTAATCCAGAGAGATCTGAAAAATTCGTATTTTGTTGTAAGCGCAAGCCAGAATTCCAGCAACTGTAAGTCTGTATTACTTTTACAATTGGTCGTTGACTTAGCCTACTCGACATTCCAAACTGAATACATGTGCATTTCACTGTCAGCGAGCAGCTAAAAAAAAATCTATTGTCTGCACGATTGCACATACATTCTTGGAGGCTAGTCTACAGGTCGGCGAACCCGCGAACCTTTCCCGTCTCTACTGATCCACGATTTAAAACTACGTGGCAGCAACCTTTGTATAAGGGCTCTAGTACTAATTACTAGCTGTCGAACAACTTTTATAGACGTTCTGTCTTTAGCACAACATATTTAATGGCGAGGGGTCAGGAATGTCACTCGGACTAGCGATGACGATCATTATTTTTTTTTTTTTTTTTCGAAACTGAAAACAGGGCATGTACTGTACTGAACTATGGGGTGATTATAAAACGTTTATTAACCGTATGTTAATTTCCGCCTTTGAATTGTACGAACATAAATGCTCCACTACCTTCAGCAGGCAGCAATGAATTGAAGTTCATCGTTAGATGTACGTAAATTTCGCGGATTCATCTGGCAGCAGCCTAGACTTGTCAGTCCTATACACACACTGGCCACAATCGATTATCTATTGGCTTATAACCGTACAAGCAGGTAACAAGCGATAGCACTTCGCATTATTTCCTTATTTACTACTGGCTTGCAATAGTCAAACGCGTTTAGTAACAGCCGCCAGCAAGTCACAGACATAACAATGAAGTATACATAATTGGCGTTCAACCTGACCTGGAATGTATCTGCGAAATTTACGTACCTCTATTCATCGTTTTTGGTCACTAGTGTGCAGAATTTGGTACTGACAACACTAGCCCAATAATTTTACTTCTGGAAAGTCTGTGAGCAAAGTTTCGTGAAAACGTACTTCAAATGTAAGTCAAAAGTCAGAATACGTAAATTTTTAAGCTGTTTGTATTCCGCAACTACACTGTAAAAAGTTGAGGTAAATTTACTCTACATGTAATGGAAGATAATTACCTGTACAAGTGAGGGAAAATTACTCAACACGTGTCAAGGAAAGTTACTCAACTGGTAGTGTAATTTTTCATTACATATTGGCGCCATATTGACATAACGCGCGAGCGAAACTTCCGAGTGGTTTGTGTGGCGAATACACTCCTTGCGGAAATTTCCACACATGTTCGGAAATCAGATTTCCCTCTCAAGGTTTGGGAATATTGCCACATATATGATGAGTAACATCACCAACATTTTTTACAGTGTAGATAATTTATTTGAATAACGTTAGCAGAGTACTCTGTGCACCTCAAGTTGGCCCTCTGAGTGATGGTATTTTGCGCGTCTGTGTCCTGTAAGTGTGGAAGTGCCAACGATGACAGACGCGCTTTCATCACGACTCACTGCATCTAGTCACTGAGCTAGCATGTAGTCTTCTTGCCGATGCATCTATGAGTAGAGATTATGGTATATCGCGAAAGTGTTTCGTGCCTTCAAAACACTGTAGTTTCTCGCCACATGTATGATTGGGCGGTAAACGTCTGACACTCCGTAGCTGTCTGCAGACAAACAAGTTCTACAATAGTGGGATATGTATTGGCTCAGTCTAATAGGGTAACAGCTTAATGGACAAACGAAAGCCAGTAATCTTCTGGTAAGCTGAACGTACGTTGAAACCCAGCAAACAGTCACATTTTTCCGCGATAAACCATCATATCTATGAGACATTTTAGCTAAGGACTACACAGTACGTGAATCACGCCTCACTCTATCCTCTAAGTGCAAATAAATGTACTGGCTAGCAATCTTCCCACAAATAACTCGCCTATATTAGACTTCCTGTGGGGAGCAGAGCCGCGTGAAGAAAAAAAAGGGGCGTTTGCCCCGGGTCTCTTATTCTACGGAACATAACTTTTCGGATCAAAATAACTAAAATTTATAATTTGAAGGGAATGAGATTTTATAAATATCCAATTAAACCACATTGGTAGCTGTGAAATAAATATTTGAAGTGTAAAGTGCATGTAAAGACAACGGCCCTGATATTCCGAATTTCCAAGGTCAGAGCTATGGCAATGCAGCTAACATGTCAGGAAAGTATGAGGTCCTACAAGCGGACTGCACATTATCGTCGCATCTAAAAAAAAGGGGGGGCTCAGATTTATGCTGCCCCGGGCCTCGCATTGTCATAAAGTGGCCCTGTTGAGGACGTAATATTTGAGATAAAAGGTGTCTTGTACTTGTCTTGAATGCTATTCTTTGAAAGGCATCATTAGAGATGTTGGTACATCGCGAAAATTTTTTGTGTGAACATAGCTTTGAAAACACTGACAAAACGTGGATGTCTGCAGACCAATAAAATACACTGAATATTACAACAGCGGGATTATTATTGGCTCAGTCAAATAGGGCAACAGCTCCACGTACAGGCGAAAGCCAGTCATCTTTTCATAAGCTGGACGTACGTTGAAGCCTAGCAAATAGTCAAGTTTTCCCGCGATAAACCATCATCTCTAGGCATCATTCATGTATAGGGACCTGAAAAATTCGCGATTTTTTTTAGGCGTAAGCTATAATTCCAGCAACTGTAAGTTCGCGTTACTTTCACGGTTGGTCCTTGACTTATTTGACACCTCGTGTACGTCGCTGAGACAACAATAATAATTTAACTAAATACAGGCCCATATCACTGTGTCAGCGAGCAGCTAATGAACAGCTATTGTTAGAGACCCTGTTTTTTCGCGAAAAAAATTTTGCCCCAGTTTGTTACAGTGCCTTACATGCACATCTGCGATTCTGCTTCATGGTTATTGGCAGCGTGTATGTGTGAATTGCCGTATCTCATTTAACTGAGCCTATCACAAAAACTTTCCTGCAACACCACACGTCTGTGATTTGCCGGTAGAATATCAAGGCTCGTGACAGTTAAATTATCCAATCGCTGACCACGAAGCAGAACTGCAGATGTGCACGTAAGGCACGGAAAATAAAGTGAGGCAAAATTCTTTTCGCGAAAAACAAGGGTCCCTAGCAATTGTTTACTTGAGTGCACGTATATTCTTGGAAGCTAGCCTACAGGTCAGTGAACCCGCAAAATTTCCCCGTCTTTATTCGTGTACGTTGAGCAAATTTACAACAAACTTGTGTCCGCAGAAGTTCTCAAACCGCTCGGCGCCCTGGCCAGGCAGCTACCTTTACAGACTTATGTATCGGACGTAACTTTGCATGGTTTGATGTATCGGCGAAAACCGCGTTGCCTCTATTCGCTAGCGGTGTCCAGTGTTTCCGTATAAATGTCTTCTTTTTTTATGAAACTTTAAGTTGAGACCTTAATATTTTCTTTGCTGATAGTATATAGTACACACAAGCTTATTCTGTGGTTTACGAATTTTCGGAGGTACAGCAGAGCAGCTTACCAAAACGTTTTTAGCCATTTTGACCATGTTTCTAATAAGCGTGTTGCGTTTTTATTTAGTTATAGAAGTGTAGTTTCAAATGTGTTATTTTTGTAGGTAAACGAAATTGGAATAAATTTAGCAGTTTGTTGTAGAATGGAACATTCGTCACACATACCTCAAAACATTACATTCTGAGTTAGGCTACACGAGTCACTGCGATAATGGTTAGCAATGTGTGTATACTCAGTCACGTACAAATGTAGTAAAATTTCGTAGTTCTGAGAGTGATACTTTGTAAGGATTGTAGATATTTGACGCTATGTGAGTCGACATTTTTGGTTCTAAAACGAGCCTGTCCCTGACAAATAGCCAGGGCCACTGATTCGTGGTGAAAATAATTTTCCACGAAATTGTTTTAATGGTTTCATACACATTTGTGGTTGGATGATTTAACTCTCAGCGACTTGGGATTCTACCAGCAAATCATAGACGCCACAAAGTCGATCAGGGTTCGATTCGCGGCAGGGTCGGTCCCCGGATCTTCGCATGTGGGAATCGTGCCGGACGATGTTGGTCCGCGGGGATTTCTCGAGGATATCCCGTTTCCCCCGCCGTTTCATTCCAACTCTGCTCCATACCCATTGCATGTCACCCCTCACCAGCACTTAAGACCTCTATGATGAGTGTTGACCAAAAATCTCTCACTCTAGTTACAGACGCGTGGTGTCGCAGATACCTTATTGCCACTGACAAAGTCAAACGAGCCACCCCTTTGCACAAAGACACGCTGCCAATAACAACGAAGCAGAGCTGCATATGTCCACGTAAGGCAATGAAACAATTTGGTGCAAAAATCTTTTCGTGGAAGTCCTAGGTCCCTGCCTCAAAGTGTATAGGAAGCAGAGTAAACTTCTGTATGTAAACAGAAAAGAACGCGTAGGTGCAGCGTAAGAAACTGTAACTGACATAAGTGGAACAGGCACGGCACAGCACGGCGGCTGGAAGGCGGGGGCGTGGACGGAGCTGGTGTCGGCAGGGCCAGATCGTAATCGGCCCAGGGAATACCGGTGTGGGTGTGTGCGCGAGAGAGCAAGCGGTGACGACGGTGTGCGCCCTGGCCACTGAAGGTGATATGTCGTGGGTGTGGCATTCCCCAGACCACCAATCCAGCGAGAGTCGCGTCTATTACAGCCAAGGACTACCAGCAGCTTCCGCCTCTAGCCCGACCCGAGAGTATCGGCTTTGCCCGCCCAGTTACGAACAGTGGCCCTGGCAACAACTCACTCTTCCTCTTCTACAGCGAATATTCAGCGGTCCTTCTTACTACGAATCACACACTAAAAACACATTAAAACATAACATTTTACTTACCTACGATTAGTAGAGGCAATGTTATTTCGCGTATTGATTCTAGGTCAGGTTGAATGCCAATAATGTATACTTCATTACTTTTGTGATTAGACGATACCTGTTTCAACACATCTTTGACGACTGCAATCCAGTGATAAATAAACAAGTCGTGGTGGTCACACGTGTTACGGTTAGAAGCCAATGAATATTTGACTTATAGCCAGTGTGTATATAGGTATGAGAAGTCTAGGCTGTTGCCAGATTAATACGCGAAATACTCGTGCCTCTAATGACTACAGATTATGTTTCATTGCGGGAAAACTTGACTGTTTGCAGGGTTTCAACGTACGTTTAACTTTTCAGAAGATTACTGGCTTTCACGTGTACGTGAAGTTGTTGCCATATTTGACTGAGCCAATAAGAATCCCGCTATTGTAATATGTGATATCTAGAGGTACGTAAATTTCGCATATACATTCCAGGTCAGGTTGAACGCCAATTATGTATACTTCATTGTTATGTCTGTGACTTGCTGGCGGCTGTTACGAAACGCGTTTGACTACTGCAAGCCAGTAGTAAATAAGGAAATAATGCGAATGGCTATTGCTTGCTACCTGCTTGTACGGATATAATCCAATAGATAATCGATTGTGGCCAGTGTGTGTATAGGACTGACAAGTCTAGGCTGCTGCCAGATGAATCCGCTAAATTGACGTACTTCTAGTGATACCTATTATTGGTCAGCAGACAGCTATGTCGTGGAAGACGTACACCTCCCAATCGCATGTGTTGTAATAAACTACAACGTTTTTAAGGGTATGTTGGCACAAAACATTTTGCAATATACCATCATCTTTACCTTAATTTAGGTTGTGCATAAAGCAATAAATAGGTCTGCTAGTTTGTCACAAAACGTTTTTTCACCATTTGGTTACCATGTATTATGTTCAAATCGGTAGATCTACGACTTGGTTATTAGCAGCGTGTATTTGTTCAGACACGTCGCTCATTTGTTTGCACTATCAGAATTAGGTTATTGTGACAGCATACGTCTGTGATTTGTCAGTAGAAGCCTAAGAAAAGCGAGAGTTAAAACAGCCAATCACGGAAGATGAAGCAGAGTTGTAGATGTGCACAGAAGTCATTGCAACCAAATGGTGCACAAATATTTTCACCGTAAAATCGTCGCTCTACCCATATCTTTATACAGGAAAATTGTCATTTCAAATAAATTCTTATTTAAGAGCTCTGTCGCGGAGTTGAGATGGAGACTCAACAAAACAGAAATTACTTGTCAATGGATAAGTATGTACATGACATTTTTAATGAATAATTCCATAATGAGATATTTTGCCAATTTTTATGTTCAGTACTTATTATATATATAACGTAGAACGTCACATTTAAATTTCTAATGCATTGAATTTTTTTGAAACCCCTTTTTACGACAATATTTACTAAGAAACTTCACGTAGTATATTTTTGTCTGAAAGAGTTATATTTATCTTACAAAGTCCGTGACAGCAAGCTTTGTTCCGCTATAGAGTTACCTAATATAGTCTCTATAGTAGAAGGTTGCGGCCTTCGATGTGTAAACTTTACCAAGAAGGATCGTTTTAGTAGCTATTTGAGCTCTCCGACGGCAGTAGCTTTTCCTGATTCGTTGTTATGTAGGATAGTCAAACGAATCGGGAAAATCCGTTGTTGTTGGAGAGCTCAACGCGTGATATTCAGATACTGTGGAGAAGCGCCATTGCAGTGCTACGTCGCTGTCTCAGGAAACCAAGAGCGAACTAAGAAAACCAACAACAAATGGAGGAAGGAAAAGAACAAGACAAGATGGCTGCAGCCAGCACATACGAGGTTTTGTTTTTTTTAACCTCAGATCGGTTGTAATAAAAAACGGAAATGAATTAGGAAATTATTTTAATGTAAAAGAAACGTACATCTTTACACTATTTTTCCACACAATCACCGTGCAGATTGAGGCATTTGTCGTACCGATGCACCAGCTTGCAGCAAGATGTTTCAGGGGACAAGGCTGAATAGGCAGGAGGCATTATTCTTTACAGAAGGTATCGGAAAGCTGCGGCAAACTGGCGTGCAACTGACGGGACTTTAAGCGGATACCACAACATTTCATTTTTGAACAGTATGAAGTAAAGACCAACGCTTGCCTCTCGCTTTACACTTTACGAATTCAGGTAATATTTTCGGAGATACAGCAGTCTAAAAAAACTCGTTTTTAGCCATTTCGAAATGTCCGAAAATCATGTTTCTAACAGGCGTGCTGAATTTTTGAAAACATAGAAGCATAGTTTCAAGTGTGTGTTCTTTTCGTAGATTAACATAATATGAATAAGTTATGTGGTTTCGCGTAAAAAAGAATAGGCGTGACACACTGCAACGCCGTCCATGCGCCAGTCGAGGACTCCTCTTAAGGATGTTCAAGTGCGATAAAATCGTAATTTTATTTTATTATGGGAAAGTGACAGTTTTATAGGCGATACTTGTGAGTACAGTTTCCTCTTACGAAACAATTTTAACTCGCATTGTTTTCTCATAACGGTGCGTCGAAGACAAAATTTGCATGTTACGCTGCCATGCAAACAGTAAAAACCAAATTGACTTGCTTAAATGAAATAATTTAGGGTTAACTAACATTGCATGAGCTACGCAACAAAGCACTTAGGAGCTAACACGTAATATTCTGTATTTAAAAAAAAACCGCAGAAGTACAAGAAAAAAGTTGAACATTCAGAAATTTTTTAAAATACGATAATAGTTAACTGGAAGTTATTTTAATACTTTGTTACATAGCCTATGGGATGTTATTTCACTGTGCATTATTTCGTTTTATTTATTAAGTCAAGTTGTTTTTAATATTTGTATGGCAGCGTAACATGTAAATTTGGACTTTGATGCGCCGTTATGTGAAAACTATGAGAGCTATAATTGTTTCGTAAGAATAAACTATACTCACAAGTATCGTATACAAAGCTCACATCATTTCATACAGTTATAAAATTATCAATTAATCGCACTTTAACACCCTTAAGAGTGATCGATAGTCACCATCTTGAATTTTTGTATTTTGTGTCTAACTTTTCTTCTGGATAAATTTTTGGAACTTTAATCCAACTACGGAATCGAATACATATTGATAGAATTTTAGACACCGTAAACCATTATTTTCCGTTACTGTTGCTACAGACAGAATTGCAGTTAAGAACGTAATAAATATTTCCTAACTGCAATTCGATCTGTAACAATAGCAACGACAAAATATATTTACGATGTCCAAAATTCTATCAGTATGTATTCTATTCCGTAGTTATGTTAACGTTCTAAACATTTACCCAGAAGAAAAGTTATGACACAAACAAAAATTCAAGATGGTGGCTAACTCACTCTTAAAGAGCCGTAAAACCCTCTAACATCACCTTATTTTCTAGTCACAGGCGTGTCACGATAGCCTGTCGACATCATGCACGCAACAAACTCGTGCAACCAGACCTAGAATATATCTAAGAAATTGACGTACCTATAAATATGGGGTCCTTCGTACAAGAACTAACGTCTATGTTTTCGAACATACTCATTCACAACTGCTCAAAACACGTGCATAGGGAATTGTGTTCCATTTCTTGAGCGGACGCATAAGACTGCAGCCGATCAGGAACTACGACATGTTCGTCTGACCTCAAAATATGTACGAGAAGCAACAACGTGGGAATTTTAATGTAAATAACTGTGTTTCGACATTGTAAATTACATTTTAATTTATGGAATTTCTTGGCCTTTGTTTGTTAGGTACAGCTAATATTACTAACTACGATTCCAGTCTTATGTTTGTTGAAATGGTCTTCCGCATACTCCATATAACCACATATGTAACAGATATGTCGCAAAATTTAATTATACATACGAATACAATTATGAATAATTTTTGCACAAGGTTTCTGGTCGTGTGTAGTTATTTACTGTTATGTTATATCTTGTGCTTATTTTTTTTTTAATTGTGAACCCAGTTTAACACTTAGCACGCGGAATGTCACGTCGCACACAATGACGGCTGTTAAACGTTACATGCAAGAGAGTTTGTACGATCTAAATATACTTGCGTCATGCATGTTTTCCTATACTTTTAAAGATGACGATATAAGAAATCAGTAGTTTATTTAAACGTTAATGTTGCTGCTTACCGAGACAAACATCTACTCTCATTTTTGTATTTCACTTACAAAAAATAAATTCGTAGCACGTAAAGTGGTTAACAATTAGTTTTTGGATAACATCAAGTTACACGGATCCTCCCGATGCAATATCATTAAGATACAACAAAATCGTGTGCGTGTATGCGATGCATCATTACGTGTGCTTACAGAGTAAAGCAATGCTTACGCAGACGGTAGAAGAACACCAAAATGAATATTTTTATGTAATGAAACAATGTTCTGAAATCCATTCTGAAACCCTAGTGGAACAGAAAGATAAACTGGCTGGTAGAGTTCTATCTTTCATGTCGTATACAAGAGACCAACATTTCTTGCGCAGTTGTTGTTACGTACTGAGACTGGTAGTCGCCGTCTTTGAACAAGTTCTCTGATCTGTCACTTGTTGCTATGCGGTGCACGTTGTTTATGGAAATAAAACTGCATTTCCGATCAATAGTTGTCCTATAAAAACTCATTTTATCGTCCATCAACAGATGTACATACTTCACCCTTGGAAACACAGTTACAATCGACTCGGTTTCGAAACAACACGATCACGAATATAAGCATGTGCGTAGGCCTACAAAACGCATGGCCATGAAACGTTTTAAACCCTGACCTATGAGCATGACCTACGGAGGAAAAGTGAAGTAGGATACACGACGGACTTCGCCAAGGCAACCAGCTTGCGTGTTGCATGGCGGGAAGTAGCTTCGAGCATGGCCAGGTGAAGGAAGCAGCATCATTGCTGAAGAACAAGGATATTCACATTGAAGCGTCGCTTTCGTCAAGTTACTACAAAATGGCTAGCTTGAATCTAACGCTTCGTGAGGAACTACAAAATTGAAGTTACTAATTTATCAATGAAAAATCTACAATTTGCACGGTAACATGCTCTATATCTGCGTACTACTTGAACAAGAGCCAGCAAAATAAGTTATGATTTTGTTACTTTCAACTATACCGTGATTTTATGCAACAAAATACGACCATAAATTCATCCGGTCGCCATTGTAAAGCATGGACTCAACTTATGAACGCAATAATTATTTGTCATGAATAGCCAAAAAGTTAACATTAGGATCTGTATGCCACCAATGTTAACTACTGTACCACAGAAAAATACTAGGAGCTCTTTCAAAGTGTGGTTTGCTGTATACGCAAATGTAAAGAAATGTCTAAGACAGATAGATAGGGCCACGATTTTGTCGCGAAAAGATTTTTGCCCCACTTTGTTTCATTGACTCACGTACACATCGGCAGTTCTGTTTCAAGGTTATTGGCAACGTGTCTTTGTTCAGACACGTTTCTTATTTGACTGCATCAATCAGAATAATATTATTATGAGTCTGTACGTCTATAATTTGCCAAGGCAAGTGAGTGTAAAATCATCCAACCACAGACGATGTAGTAAAACTGCAGGAGTGCACATGACGCATCGAAACCAAATGTTGCAAAAATCTTTTCACCATAAAATCGCGGCTCTACAGATAGAGAGCTGAAAAATTCGCGTTTTCATTTGGGCACAAGCTAGAATTCCATCAACTGTAAGTTTGCGTCAATTTCGCAATTGGACTTCGACTTATTTGACACATTCTGGAAGTCTCTGAGCCAATAATGGAAATGTAACTAATACAGACCTGTATCACTTTAACAGCAAGCAGTTAATGAGCATCCACTGCCTGCTTCAGATCACAAATATTCTTGCAGGTTAGCCTACAGGTCAGGGAGCCCGCGAATTTTTCCCGTCTCTAACGATGGATAGGGAAAGAAAAATTTCGCGAATTCAATTACCTGTATGCTAGATCCCATTCTCCTATGCATAATTAAGCCCCATATATTCGTTAATTGTATGTTGTTCCAGTGAGTAGCAGCTGGTTGACAAACAGTCGGGGCTCGAATATACATAAGATAGTGCATTCTAGCATGCAGATCATTGAACCCACGACATATACCTCTGTTTAAGTATTAAGATTATAATTACTACTGAAATTATATTTGAGATACGTATCCACTGACGAAGACTTTCTTACCAAACAATAAACAAATAAATACTATAACTAATTCAAAGACCAACTAAGAACATAACAACGCAAAGTCAATTACCATATCTACGCTGAAACAAATAAGGATTTCAATTAGGAAAATTATATGATCATTCTAAGAGGAGAAGTTTTTAGTATTAGACAATTAGTTATTGTATGTAACATGAATCAAAGGTAATCTTAAAATTAAGAAATCCGCTATTTAGTGAGTCACAGCTACAAACGGCACTCCTTCTACAGGGATCTCAGTTGACCTAGGACGTATTTTAAACCAATACTGAAATATAAAAGTGTGTTCTTGAAATATTAAATAATCTGGAAACTAAACACACTAGTACAAATAAGCACCTAAATCAAAGTTATTGAACCACTATTTTAGAATCAGTAAGTTTGCAAACATGTAGAAGTGGAGCGGTTTGCTGAAAATTGAATTACTTTTTGTAACACACGCGGTTTCGCAGTATTGCATTCAGGTAATGCTAGGGTATAGTGAAATCGCATAAATGAGCATATCTTATAGCTAGAGATGATGGTATATCGCGAAAATGTTTTGTGTCAACATAGCCTTGAAAACACTGACACAACGTAGCTGTCTGCAGACCAATAACATGCATTAAATATTAAAATAGCGGCATTCTTATTGGCTCAGTCAAATAGGGCAGTAGCTCCACGTACAAGGAAAAGCCAGTAATCTTTTTATAAGTTGAACGTATGTTGAAGCCTAGCAAATAGTCAAGTTTTCCCGCGATAAACCATCATCTCTACTTATAGCTTAAAACATTTATCTGGACAGCTAATCTACCTGAAGTCTGCAGCACTGTTTACGTTCAGCAAAGCCTAGTAAGGCTTGGAATGAGTCGGGAACTACCCTCTGAAAAACGTATTTAACTCCTAAACGCGTTTATTATATTTATTTACATAATATTACGTTTCAATTTTGTTTACCTCTGCGTTACATAAATAAATTAATAATAGATATATTCGTACCATCAGATAAAACGAAAATATCCGTAACATACTCACTAGAAAAGTTTTTTTTCTGGTGATTTTCTTAATTCCGTCACTCAAAACGCGAAGTACGTAACGTAACCTTTGATAAACGTTTGGTTCTTTCGCATTCTTTTTTCGCGCGTATGCATAGCAGATTTATAAATTAAATCAACTCAGCCGAAACAAACAAATCCCATGAATACAAATATTAAAGCTGTAAATTGGAAGTTATTTGCTGATAATTGTACGTTTTTGTATGTCTACGAAGTTAACGCATATTTATGTTAAAATTATACTGGATCGGTAACTTCATAACATAATTTATACAAGTTTAAATATCGTCAATAAATATTAATATTTATAAATTAATAGAGTAATAGTTACAACTGGGATCTATTTGCTGGCGTGTAATTAACTCAAAATTTCATAATTAAGGTAATTCGGGAGAAGAAGCCAGCTGAGGGAAAATTCCAATCATATAGGTTTTATGTTATGTTCTGTTAATTATTATTTAAACTCTTTTTAAAAAGATACGTATAGCTCATTACTGACTTACACAAATGTTCAACGAAAATAGTATCATGTTGTAATATTTTGTTCGCATATTTATCCGAACAATATGGTTTTAAAATATATTACGTGTTTCATCTTTCCCTGTGTTATCGTATATGCCTGGCTTCGTAACACACATCTTAAGAGTAACTTAATAAATTGCAAACCCATTTTAAAAATAATGTTTTCTCCCGTATCTTTGACATGCATGTTGTTAGAAATAGAACCACTGACTTGACAAAAGTAATACTACGTCGGTAATTCAGTTAAAAACGCAAACACGATAGCAAAAGGGCTGCTCGAGACACAGTAACCAAAAGCGGACGAATACCAATGCATAGAGGGCGGGAAATTTCGCTGATTCAAGACCTGCAGGCTGGAATCCATTGTCCTGTGCATAGTCAAGCCCCGTCTATTCGTTCACTGTCCGCTGTTCCAATGAGTAGCAGCTAGTTGACAAATGGTCGGGGCTTGATTATACACAGGAAAGTGCATTCTAGCATGCGGGTCATTGAATCCGCGAAATTTCCCGGCCTCTAACAATGCAGTAAATTAAATTACACTCACCTACCTTTTTTAAAACCCTTTTGGTTCAGAACTTAAACCCAGGGGCACTCATCCACCCCCTCCCTAAAAAAAATTGAGTCTCTCTCTACGTCTGTACCCAGGAAGTGTAACTGGCTGCAGGCGTGTTTGGACGTCCGCCGACACCGACAGTGAATCATCTTAAGACTATTGGTCTTCATATCATAGTCCTAGAAACATGTTTACTAGCATAAATGTAGCATTACTACAGTACACGATATTACTAAATTCCACCTTAAGAGAGTGCGAATTCAGTAGTGCGGTTAGTAGCCATTTTAAGAAGGGCACACGTAGGCTTATAGTGCAATCATTGAAGGTTTAAATAACTCCCGACAAAACGCTACGTCTAAATGAAATATTAATTAAATGAGAAATTCACTGTACTTTTCGTTGCAGTCCTGATTTTCGTCGCACAGTTCGTCCAGTTGTTCACAATGCGCGAAATGCTGTCACAAAAATGAAGCTATTTCCCTTGCGTTGGTAGGTCACGTCACGCGTTAATTGTTGTCAACTATCCCTCCGCATACAATATCCTACAAAGTAACGTACTTGCAACTACTTTTAGTTTTAAAATAAATTAACTAAATATTATTTCAAAACACTTACCAATACTGGACAGATGTTTCTAACAGCGCTGCAGTTCCGCCTTTGTCAAAGACCACTGATAACTGCTTCTACTGATAACACCGGATATAACACCTGTAGTCGATGGCGTGACCTAAAAAGTATATTGAAGAGAATATACGACAGTGAAATACAAACAAAGTAAGTGTAAACTACAAAAAAAAATCCAAAATTCTGAAACGAAACGAAAGGTAGAAATGTGAAACAGAAAAACCACGAACAAACATGACAAGGCAATACTCTGGACCACAAGAAGAATGAAAAAATGAATTGTAGAAGAAATAGAAATAAAGGAATTCAAATGTAACTGAGATTTTAGACAAAGAGATCAAAAAGAAAGGAAATCAATTACAAAGCGATACACGAGAGATAAGAACGTTAATGAGCAATACAAAAGACAAATTCAGAGATAATGCGCAGACACAAGTTCGATTTCCTTCATCAATTAACATACGGAATAACTCATATGCCACTTGGCAAGTCATTCTCTACCGAGCCTTGAGTAGCGGGCATTGGGAAAAAAAAATAGACTTTCTGTTTGGGAATATAATAAAAGGTAATGTGTGTTATTTTCTCGCTGTGAACATGCGGGTTTACTTCTGCTTTGTGGCGTGGAAGCCGTGCACAGTCTCACTATAATTAAAAAAATATATATTTTTTATCAGACTAATAATTATAACACATAATTTTAGCATTAGAACATTCACCAGAAAGATAATTTTAGATGTAATGTTATCTTGGAGAGAAAGTCATCATGACCCATGCGAGCCCTCTCTACACGGCGGTAGAAATACTGAGATACGTAAGCCAAGACACTATATTTGGAGACTAATGCATCAATAGTTGAGATATTTACCCAAGCAGACGTCTGCTCACTGACTGTTCGCTGACACTATGCATCCACACAATTGGACCTACTTCTGTATTATCGGCTCAGCGCCCTCCAAGATGTATCAATTAAGTCAAGAGTCAATTGTGAAAGTTACAAGAACTTGCAGTTGTTTGAATTATAGTCTTCGCCCAAACGAAAACACGGGTATTTTAGGCACGTAGGTGTCGCTGATGTTTCACAGAGTAGCCCAACTATTGGCTCAGTGGTTGGGTATTCGTTTCCGTGAACCGAGGCTTTCTGTTCGACCCCAGGCTAGGAACGGGAAATCGTATGGCATACGTTTTGTGAACTTTGCATTGACGTCGGGGGTTTGTCTGATTTACCAGTCATCGGCTCGCATTGAAAAGAAACCTTCACCTTTGCGGACACTTGGTAAATTTTTGTGGACTCAAACATAAATTAATGACATTTCAGGGGAAGTAGGAAACTAGAGGCATTGCGGCTTTTCTAAGGAGGGAAAGGGGAAATGTTCATTTAAAAAATAGAGCGACCTATTTACATTATCATTGGAACCCGAATCCTATCTCTTATACCATTGTCATAAAGCTCACATAACACATCTACTACCACATGTGTGGTGAGATCCTGACCCACGAAACATTAACATTGCGGCATTCGACAATAATATGGTGGAGAGTCTTTCTGTAATCTGAATCTTCAGAAGAATATTCCATAACACTGAGGAGTCGGTATCCCTGATTGTCACAAAAATATTTTTCACGACTTTGTTTCAGTGCCTTAAGACCATGATCTTTTATTTTATTTTTTTCAAACAATTGCATATTACGTAAATAGTTTTAAACTAAATGCTTAGAAAAAAAATTTATACAGTGAACAGTCATACGATACACAATTTTTCCAGAGCGTTTTTTAATAGTGTAACGTTTGCTAGCAAAAAATTATTTTGCTTCATTTTGACTTATTTTGACAAAAATACGTGTGCTATTTTAGGGACAAAAATCTAAAAATCTGTTTGGTGTACAGCAACAGAAAAATTCAGATACAAACGATGATTATAGAGGATGATACATCGCGAAAATGTTTAGTGCCAACACCCCCTTGAAAACTCTGTAGTTAATTACAACACACATGATTAGGTGATGTACGTCTGACACAATGTAGCTGTCTGGTATCAAATATTACAACAGCGGGCTTCTTATTGGATCAGTCAAATAGGGCAACAGCTACACATAAAAGCGAAAGCCAGTCATGTTCTGGTAAACTGAACGTGCGTTGAAACCCAACAAACAGTCAAGTTTTCCCGCGATAAATCATCCTCTCTAACGCTGATATATAAGTGTTAAAACTGCCGGAAAGAATTTTTGATATATATATTAATTTGTGTTAAAAAATATATTTTCGAAGCCACTGCTAAACTAGAGAGAGAGAGGCCTTAAGTGCCCACCTGTAACTACGTTTGTTGGTTACTGGCAATGCAAGTGAGTGCAGAGGCGTCAATTATTTGACCGTGCCAATCAGAGCAAGGTTACTGCGACACCAGACGCCTGTGATTAGCCGGTATAACCACAAGACTCTGAGAGTAAAGCGGCCGATCACTGACGTTGCAGAGCTACAAGTGTGCACGCAAATCATTGAAATAATTTAGTGCAAAAATATCTCCACAAAATTCAGGGGTCCCTACAGCGCGAAGTAGCCAACCTAACAGACACCACTTCCGTGACATCAAAAGCGCTGTCGCGCCATTTCGTTTTTGTAAAACTGTTCTGTGGTAAGACCAGGGACTGGATGTTTTAACTCTCGCATGTCTTGGGGTTCCACTGGCAAATCACAGACGTATGCTGTCATCTCCTTATTCTTTTTGGTACAGTCAAATGGGAGACGATTCTGAACAAACACACACTGCCAATAACCACGAAGCAGAGCTGTCGATGTGCACGTAAGACATTGAAACAAATTGACGCAAAATTCTTTTCGCGACAAAATCGTGGCTCTACCAATCACCGACTATAAAACAGAGCATGCAGTTGTGTAAGTAAGATACTTAAAACACTGAAATAAGTTTGTGCAAAGTTCTGGTCACCAAACACTGGCCCTCTAGAAATTCGTGATAACTCTCCAGATACTAGAGACAGGAATGTCACGGTCGTGGTATACGTCCTCGACCTTCACGGAGCGGGCAGCCGGTCACGAGCGGCTGCGGATGGAAACCACACGGCGGCAACTCCCCACCCCCTTCTCCATACTTTGCCAAACCTTACATTTTTTCCAGACCCGGGTTACGTGTCAAGGTCAGCACTATGTAACTCACACGGGCTGAATCAAGGAGGCCAAAATAGACGTGAGGTACGCTGCACGATCAACCGGTGTGCGCCGAATCGCGGAGGCGATAATACGCAGCCGGGATGCAACTCGTGAGCTCGGCAGCGAAGGCACAGAATATTTAGGAATACAGAAGTGAAATCGCTTGTAGGACGGCAAACTCAATCACACACGCCAGTAAAATGGCTTCGCTGTCCAACAAAATGGCGGAAACACCTACCGCTCCCCTGCCAGTCGTCAGCCAGGCCAATAGTAAACCTGCAGTAATACGCAGGAGCCAAACATCCACAGGGCTGGTATCAACAACCTCGGGCAGTCAATAAGCGGTCAAGTTTACCTGCATCAAATTAGCCGCCACGTCATTTCACGTCTGTACTAATATTTAGTCTGTGGCGAGGCTTGAGTTATGTTGCACCGTATGCTGTGCTTGGTGACGACTGTACAACATATTCGAGTGGTTGGCCGGACAAACATGCTGCTACTCAAGGGCGCCAATCTTATCGATTGTTAGGGGATGGGGCAAGATCATAATACATGTTTATATTAACAGGAACGGACATATCCTGTGTATAAATTTGTAGCCACTGGCATATTTCGACACATGTAACCGGCTAGAATACGAAACTTATCAAACTGCAAATAATTTGCTATACGTTTTATCAAAAAACAAAACCAAACACACTGTGGAACATCTGTTAGGTGGGGGGGGGGGGCTTAGGCTCCAACCTTCCCCCTTTATGAGCGCTCTTGCTGCTACTAGCAGTACGTTATGAGTAGGTACCCTAGATTTTGGTGAACAGATTTAACAGATTTTTACGCCAACTTGTTTGGATTGTTTTCCTGCATACTTGCAGCTCTATACTTCAAAGTTATTGGCAGCGTAACTTTGTGAAGATACGTAGCTAATTTGGCTACGTTAATCAGAATAAGACTACTGGGAAACCACATATATCTGATTTCCGTGTAGAATCCCAAGAAGCGCGATATATATATGTGTGTGTGTGTGTGTGTGTGTGTGTGTGAATCACCGATGTGCAAAACTGGGTATGTTCAATTAGGAAATGTAGTAGAGAAATGGAAATACTTTCTACAATTTATATCACGAAGTTAAGAAGTTAAGAAAACTGTATAGTTATTTACAGAATTCACCAACAGGAACACATTAAATTTTCATGTACTGTATTTACGTTCGGGTCTTAACTATCATCAAAAATACACACACACACATATAAGTGACCATGAAGCAGGGTCGCAGATGTGCACGTACGGCACTGAGACAAGCCGTTGCAAAACATGTTCAGCAGAATATTAGGGTCCCTAGTTATGAGACAAGCAGCGTGCCAGAGACGATCTCAGACCAAGCCATACAGCTCTATTGGCTACGGCCGATAGGAACAGATACAGTACCAGAAACACAAACGGGTCAATATAATTTCCGATTGCCTCGCTGCTGGCTTGAATACATTTAATTTCCGCGAAACCATTCCAAGACTAGTTTTTATAGCACTGTATCTTAAGTCTACGTTCAGTACAAGAGTATTTGTACGCTGTCTTTTAAGTGCCAGGCTGCAAATCGCACACGTCCAGGGTATCAACTCTTAATTAGTTACATGCATATAAAGATACAATTAATTAAAAGTTTAAGAATTAATACTTGAGCAGTATAGCATGTTTATAAAAATCCATTACGTTGGTTTACGGCCTCGCTACTTAGTTTTGCAGTGGTTTAGAAAATAATTTTTAACGCAAATTAATACATATATCAAAAATTCATTCTTACAGTTTTAACTCTTACATGTCATCATTTGTATCCATACGGTTTTTAGATTTTTCTCCTCGAAATATCACAATTTTGTTGTCAAAATAAGCCAAAATGACCCAAAATATTTTTTTTTGCTAGCAAACTAAACAGTATTTTAAAAAAACGCTCTGGCAAAAATGTGTATCGTATGACTGTACACAGTATAAAAATTTTCCAAAGCATTTGGTTAAAAAATATTCGAGTTATTTGTAATTGTTTGAAATAAATGGAAGATCATGGCCTTAAATTAAACCACGGACTGCTAAGTAAAAACTGCTCAGTGCTTAAGAGCCCTATATAGCTGCGCTAGATGTAGCGTCTGAGGTACGGAACAGGGGGAGCGATAAGAACTAGACTGGCTGGTGAGTCAACAACAATGTCGCCTTTATGCGCGAGGCGAGAAAACGAAGTGCAGTGTTATGGTCGTTGGCTTTTTACTGTGGGACCCTACTTCTTCATTTACTGAAAGTGTTTAGTGAAGAACAGCGCGTGCTTCTCAATTTTTTAAATAGTTCCGGTTGATATTTTATTACGTGACAATAGTCTGAAAAAAGCCGTTTTTAGTCTTTTTGAGGTGGCCCGAAACCATGTCTCTAAGCGACATATCTACAAAATAAATACAGGTAAGCATAGTTTTAAATGTGTTTTCTTTTCGTAGACAGAGATATCGAACATACGTTTAGTAATATTTAATTTTAAAAAACACTTTCTCCTTACACGCTATAACAATGTTAACGCATCAGCTGTTTAGAACTCTTAAGAGGGCGTGGTACGTAATTCGACGTTAAAAGCATTAATCTATAACTGTAGGTTTCTTGAAGATAATTTGCGAAAATTAAACAATGCCCATCCTAGACAATAAATTTAGCCAATGTTTTAAACAAAATTGTTTCCAGTGTTACGAACTTCTGAGGCACTATCTCTGACGCCGGAACCTCGTGCATTTAACTGCGGCGCAAGAGATCACGCGTAACGAATTAGTAATTTTTGATATAGGTCATTCGGGATCAAGTGAGCACTAAAAATTTAACCTATGAAAAATATCACTGGCCGTTACTGCATATAATTCTACATTAACTATAGTTGCCTTGCTGCTTGTATGGTTGGTAGCGAAATCACGCAATATAGTTCCCTGTATTTTCCTATTTAAATTCAACAATACTGAAACAAAACCAACCGAAATCGACATAATTGTATTTTATGTAATTACTTAATATTATTTTATCAAACTGTATTGATACATTGTGACTGTAAACTTTATCTTACACGCGCAAGCATCAAGTGACATGTCCAGAGAGGTTAAACATTTCCCGTAGTTAGCCTTTACGCGCGGAAAGATACGAATTGGCTGAAAATAGAACTTAAGCAGGGCTTTTTCGAGTGCTCACTTTATTCCGAACCACCTATAAATATTTTTACTCATAAAGTTGGTAAATACCATTATCTAGGACTGTCATTGAGTATTTTATCCATACTGGCTTGAAAAAAAAAACGTAGGAACCCATTATTGTTTTCAGCGTTTATTTATCTACCACGCGCTCTTAAGGTACGGCTTCATTTGCCGTATTGACTTCTATTATTTTTCGCTTCGTTGGAATTCTAAGAAGAAAAGAGTTAAATATGCGGTTATTCCTAAAATTATATTTACATTTTGTTACAGTACAGACCTTGCGATTTAGCTGTTAAGTTAACTCAAAATTACGCCACAATGTGAGTGGCAATTTTTTTATATTCATAATTTGCCAGGCAAATTGCGACCTAACTATTCATTACTAGCTCTGTTACCATGCTTGTCTTGTAGCTCAAGGTAAATTGAATTTGCGGTAGAATCGCCGATTTAACATTTTTCTTCTCAGGATACCAAAAAAATCGAAAAGTAATAAAATTCAATATGGCGACTGAAACCGGGTCTTAGGAGGAGTGTTAGACAATTTCATTATATTTTCAGTTTTTAGCCATAACATTCATTCAAATTGTATTATCAAAATTTTCTCATCGACAAAGCATATGATATTTTTGTGGTAAACTGCTTGGCATAAATAATAATGGAATATTTTATTATTTATGTCAAGTAGTTAACTACGAATATATCCTATGCTTTGTCGGAGAGAAAATTTTTACAATACAATTTGAATTACTGTTATGGCTCAGAAACCTCCTGAATAATAAAATTGTCTAAACTCCCTCTTAAGGGCACTGCCTACCAGAGACCCGCAGCAAGAGCAAGGATACGGATTTACTTGTTATATGAAATTCGATGGGACTCAATACCTATCGAAGCTACATATTTCCCACCACTACTTTTTTTTTTTTACTTTATTTAAGCATCTCGATGCGAACCACATTGCTATAGGATCTTTTATGCTGATTTTATAATGCCCTGACCCCTGTGAATAAATAGTAAACATTTTAATGATTAAAACACTTGAAAACACCTCATAATTATTTTCCGCATATTTATTCCTTTAGCAATATTCTTCTCTTCTCAGTTGGCTAGAGCACTCGCCTCTTACCAAGGCGATCCGGGTTCAATTCCCGGCGGCGTCCGCCCCCGGACTTTCGCATGTGAGAATTGTGTTGTACGATGGCGTTAGTCAACAAGTTTTCTCGGAGATCTTCTATTTCCCCTACCCCCTCACTCCGGAGACGCGCCATACTCACATCATGTCATACTTACATCATGCCACCCCTTACCTGTGCTAAAGACATAGATGTTAAGTATTGGCAAAAATCTTTTCACTTCTCAGCGCAAAAAAAAAAAAAAATGTTTTCTTTTCGTCCTGAATTGATTTCGTGAAAGGTGCCGTAGCGCCACCGATTACAATTTTTGCTCGTAAGTTCAAACAAATAGAAACATGATTCATGAGAAATTTGTAAATCACCCGGTAACCACCACCTTGCTTTCACTTTCAAAATACTATCAATACTGTAAGGATATTCTTTGTTTTAAATTGCAAAGACTAGTGAAGTCTGTTTACACATCTTGTAATTATTATTTCTCCATTACTTTGCTCCAAATTTTTATCGACGGCTTTGAATTAAATAATACAGTCTGAAATAAAAAAAAATTCAAACTGCGTTTCTGTTGGCTATACCTAAGCAGTAACAATACTATCGTGCACGTTGAATTTTTTAAGGGTACTTCTTAATTGTCGTTTACTTCTTACTGCATTATTTTGTAATTGTGTAAACCGCTTAACGTGCGCAAAGAAAGCAAGAAGAGAACTGTGGAACAAGCAATTAATTCTGACCACAGGAAGTCAACCAAACAGTCCAGAAATTCCTCTGTTATCCATATCTAGAGCGGAAATGCTCATTTACTTGAAATTTTTTTCCGGAAACTAAACGCTGCGAGAGGGAAAATGGCATGCCTAGCTAAGAGAATCCAAACATGTAACCATATAATTACACATATGTCGTTACGATGTTTAAAATTAATTTTTATGCTTGCGCATGCTGCCTAAATAGAAAACAATTGACCACAGTCTATAATTACATCAATTAAATTGCAATATGTACGTTTGAATCTACATACGCATTTGAAATTACCTAAAAATTGTGATGGCAACATTAGGGATTGTGAGAAAGTCCCTACATGTGTCTACTCCGAATCCCACAATGGTGAAACAACGCGTGATAAAACCAAAAGAAACATTAAAGACTTTCCTAAATTGTGCAACACAGGATTCCAGCTGAAATGCAGTGCATTTATGCCAGTTTATGCTTCTTCGGTAAGCAGTAACATAAGCCTTCCTCAGGCTACAGTAGCCTAGAATGTAACAGATTGCGGTAAAGGTAAGACAAGTAGACATCTCGTCGACATCGAGGTCATAAGAGACGGTAACACACGACTTCACACAATCACAGGAACTGATAGAGGAATCGCCCATGGCCTTCGGTAAGGAACCATCTAATAATTTGCGTGGAAACCTGATTTAAGGGTGACTAGACCCGGAAATCAGAACTCTGGTCCTCCCCAGTACGAGTCCAGCGTGTTAAGAAAACTTCTCAAGGGGAGGTCAGAAGCTAGTTGGGCGCATTGTGCATAAAGGCGATGAAGCTTGAGGTGATCGAGCAAAATTCGACCTTATAGCCCGTAACTGTCGCGGTCCTTGTAAGCCAACAGCATGGAAATTAGATCAGTAATAGTTAGAGCCCACGATTTTTGGTGAAAAGAATTCTGCAACAGTTAGTTTCGATACCTTACGTGCGCATCTCCAGGTCTGCTTCTTGATTATTGGCAGAATGTATTAGAACACAGGCGTGGCTCATTTGACTTGTGCCAACAGGAACATTATTACTGCGACACCACACGTCTGTAATTTGCGGGTAAAACCCCGAGACGCTGAGAGTTATAAAACAACCAATCACTGACCACGGAGCAGACCTGCATATGTGCACATAAGGCAATGAAACAAATGGTTACAGAATTCTTTTCACCAAAAATCGTGGGCTCTAGTAACAGTTTGTTATTATTGTATGTGTCAAAAGACAAACGATGGAATATAGACGCCAAGATGTATTTTCCTCTTTACCCATCATGAGACTGAGCACCAATGCCCTTAAAATGCCACTTATTAACTATTTTCACGATTTGTTCTCTCTAACGACATACAATAAGACTTACGTCAAAAGTGGGGTCCACATACAACAGTTTCTTTATCTTTCCTGGCAAGAAACTGTGTTCTCAGAAAAGTTATTTGCGGACATACGCGTTTACTTGCAAACGTCGATTTGACAGAAAACAGCTTACAAGAGACTCCTCTTAACGTTTGCAATCTCACTCGATAGTAAAGTAATTGAGAGTGCGCAAACGACCTCGTACTCTAGTAGTGATTTTATTATCCAGCACTTTCTCAGGACACTGCAGTGACCAGGGTGCGTGTTTACCAGAACCAAACGCCATACGTATAGGCGGTAATAAAGCGTGTTGAAAATAATACACAGTTACAGTATGTTACTTGACACCGAAAAACTTCACAACAATTTTTACGCAACGAAACTTTCCAAATTTAATTAACTATGAATACAATGTTTGAACATTTGTAATTTAATATATTGACGCGTTCGACAGTTTTACTAAAGACAACACCGGAAATGTTTTAAATAATAAGTCATAACTAATTAAATTTATCTAGTAGCCTAATGATGCTTTCTGGTATAGATTACTCATTGTAAAGTTAGCACTTTAAAACACTGATTATTTTTTTTTGTCAAATCATTTTTAGAGAAGGTGATTTATCGCGAGAATGTTTTCTGCCAGCGTATTCTGCAAATCAGTGCAGCGTCCTGCGTCATGTATTTATGTCCGACGGTTATATGCCACAGTCTAGCTGTTTACACACGAATCACAGACGTCCAGTAGTAGCGCGCCATAGTTATCATTGGCCTAGTCAAATAGGGACTCGCCAATAACAAAATAAAAGCGTCAGAAATGAATACATTACATTGAAGCCTAGCAAACAGTCAACTTTTACCGCGATAAATCACCGTCTCTACTCATTTTGTAGCGACGGGAAAAATTCGCGGGTTCATTGACATATAGGCTAGCCTCCAAGAATATGTGTACTCAAGCAGACAACATCTGTTCATTAGCTGCTCGCTGACACAGTGATATGGGGCACACTAAAGTATATTACTTATTATTGGCTCAGAGACTTCCAGGGGATGTCAAATACGTCTATGGCTAATTGCGAAAGTGACACGAACTTATAGTTGCTGGATTCTAGTGTGTGCGGAATAGAAATCGCGAATTTTTCACATCCCTAAACATTTGTGTTTTTCCCGTCACTTGTTTAAACATTATCACGTGACTAACACACATAGTGCTTACCTTTCAACTGTCACGAAATTTTGACTTTGAGGTCACAGAAAAATACATGGTCCCCCTTCTTTTTAAATGCCTACTGAGATAGATAGAGCCTTTGTTTCTTTGTGATAAGAATATTGCACCCACTTGTTGCATTGCCTCACGTGCATACGTGTATGGTTTCTGGTAGTGTGGCTTAGTGCAGAGGCGTCAGTCATTTGACAACGCCAATCAGAACAAAGTTACTGCGACACCACATGTATGTTATTTGCAGATAGGACGCCAAAGACAAGTGGCAGTTAAAACATCCAATCACTATGAATTAGAACTGTAGATGTGCGCGTAAGGCACTGAAACAAACTGGGGCGAAATTATTTTCATCAAAATTCACCGACTCTATCTACAAGAAATACCAGGTTTAAAAATAGTTGGAGTTTAAAACAAGCCTACATACATTACAAGTTCGTTAAATATCGAATGAAATACACCATCAGATTATTGTATTCGTTATTAATAATAACTTATTACGTGTCCTGACAAAACTGCAGTGTAAAAATAAAACTCTGCGGTGTTAGGATGTCCACCAGGGTGGACGTATTTTGCGTGATCGAGGCCTTCAAGTGCAAACAACAAACAAACAGACTTTAGTGAACCCGGTCCCCGACCGTTGGCCATTACCGGGGTAGTTTCATTATTTATTTATTTATTTATTTATTTATTTATTCCTTCTTTGGCTGCAAAATAATTTTAAAAAATCCCATCACTACCATACTAACGGTATTTAAAACCACCGCCCGCACGAATCCGACCTCACCTGGCCAAGGCTTGATCTCACTGGGCTGGCCAGCCCGTAGTACTACTTATCTTTAATGGCAATAGTGGGTATCATCCGCAATTACCATGGTGTTTGAATTTCTTCACATTGAAATTCACGCTTTGTGCCCCAACGGCCTGACCGTTAAGTAGTCAACCACCCCGCCTTATGGTTTCCAGGGTCATGATTGCCCATGATCTCTCCTTCCACCATTAGGCAGATTACCCCTGCGGTGCATACTACTGTGCTATTGTATGCGTTCCTTCTAAGCTATTTCTAATTCTTGTTTTACCCTAATTATGCACCAGGCATAGGGACCGCCTGGGTTATTCCTGCTTTTGCGAGCTACCAAGGTAGCTCACCAGCGGAGCTGTAAGGACGACACAGCACTCGCAGTAGGTATTCCTCTAGCCCCTAGGCGCAAGTCACAAAACTGGCATGCAGTCACCTCGCCGACAGCTTGCCTCTATGAAACATTATGTGGCGTCCCTATCATTTTATGATGTAATATTAAAGATAAAAGTGTACTCATTGTACACGCCTACACCTTTTAAAGATTCCGCGTTACAATTTTCATGTCTAAAAAGTACCCCTAAAACACTAATTGATGCCAATTTCGGCCGCTAGAAAATAAGTTGTAATAAATAGTGGTGACTATGAAATGGGTATACCACGTTCTCCGAATGCAGTTCTTACGCACACCTCACTCATGCGCGATGATTACTTGTCTAACAATCTTGTAACGTCCGAAGCTTTGAAAGACGATCGGAGGCCTTGGCAGGCGGCCACCTTAAGAGTGTTCACATGGCAAAAATTCAACATTTTATAATTCCTTGGCATAGTGTTAGTTTTATATATGTTACTTGCGACTACATTTTCCACTTGTAGACATTTTTTAGCTCACATAGTTTCCCAATTGCGGCATACCAAAGAAAGAGTTTGCAAGTTAGAGAAACATAGGTTTAGCAAAAAACCAAGTGACTTACTCGAATGAAATAATTTACAATGGAATTTGATGTTATGGGCGCTATGCTATTAAATTTAAAAACACACAACAAAGTAATTTAGTCTTTTTTAAAAATTGCTATAAATGAGGTAAATTGTCGTCATTCTCAGATATTTTTAAAAAGTACAAAGGAATTACATTGTACGTTTTTAAATATTTTAGCACATATCCCACATTATCTCATTTCAGTGTAAATTATTTCATTTGAGTAAGTAACTTGGTTTTTGTTAAACCTATGTTCCTGTAACTTGCAAATCCTGACTTTGACATGTCGCTGTGGGAAAACTATGTGAGTTAAACAATTTGTACAAGTGTAAAATGTAGTCACAAGTAACGTCTATAAAACAAACACTATGCCAAGCAGATATAAAATTTTGAATTTTTGCCACTGAACACCCTTAAGGGCCTCGCCTACCACGCGCTTAAAATGCGTTGCAGCGTGTTCGTAAAAACTTTTTTTTAAGAAACACATATGCCCAATGTGTCTGTGTACGAAAAGAAAACACACTCCAAACGATGACTGAAGAGTCGTTTCAAAACACCACGTCGATTAGACAAATCATTTCGAAGCTCCTCAAAATGGCTAAAAATAGCTTTTTAAACCTGTTACATCTGAAAAACTACTCACGGGATTCGTGTGAAACTACTCTAGGAGCATGCAATGAAAGTTTTCAGTCAGGTGAGTGATCTACGATACCACTGCACGCGGTTTCAGTGTCTTGCGGTAGAGGCGATACCGCGCCAGATGAGCCGGCCAACATCGCCCGTGGTGTCGTGCCTCATTCACACAAACACACGGCCAGTAGGCGGGCACCTTAAGTAGTACTTCACAATGTCTTCCACATAAGATCACACAAAATGTAATTCTCAAGTACCAGCACCTCAATCTACCGCTTCACAAATTGACAATAATAGTTTTGTGCTTCTTTCATCGACATAGAGACTCTATAGATTTTCGCGGGAAGATTGTTGCACCACTTTGTTTCAAACACATTACGTGCATATCGCAGCTCTGATTCATGGTTATTCGCAACGTGTCTTAGTGCAGGGGCGTTCCTTATCTCAGCCAATCTGAACAAGGTTACTGCGACACCACACGTCCGTCATTAGCAGGTATAACCCGAAGACGCTGAGAGTCAAAAACATCCAAGCACTAATCATGAAGCAGAACTGCAGGTGTGCGCGTAAGACACTGAAACAAAGTGGGGCAAAAATATTTTCGCGAAAATCTAAGGTCTCTATTCAGCGTACATGAGAGATGGGCTTGCTACCAAGAAGTGTGGTCTTTTAATCAAAAACAAACCAAGTAACCAATGGTGGTTACATGACGACGGCCAGCAGTCAGTCAATATCTTCCCAGCGTGTGAAACCGAGCAAGGTAACGCAACGGTAACACGTTGCACTCGCATTCAACAGGATTCGGGTTCAATCCCCGGTCCCGGCCATCATGGCCCGCGCGACTGAGGCTCAAAAGCGACGGAGCTGTAAGGTCGACCTTGAAGCGCGCATCAAATGCCGCGTAACCTCAACGAGCCAAGCGCTGAACTAGCGTGCAAGTTTCCCGCCGAACGGTTTTTTCTATAGGCCACTAGTATGTGACCACATAATTTTATTTATGGAAAATCTGCAACTAAGTTCAGTGCAGGTCGCAATCTGAGTTTCACATACATCCGGTTAGTACATTTTGAAGTACGGAAGTCTGGAAAGGACGTTTTTAGCCATGTTGGAGGGCTTAGAAACATTGTTTTTAATGAGCGTGGCGTCTTAACAATTAGATTCCGAACTTGCCTGAAGTTTGTTTTCTTTTCGTACGTTGGCAAAACGGGCACACGTGGAATATTTTCGTAGGAAAAAACCTGTTTATGAACACACTGCAACGCATTTGAAGCGTGAGTTAGGCGGCCGCCAATTCCTGCCATCGCTCCAATCCAAATAGCGTATCACCGTCTCTAAAAACCTCGCTGTCGACGAGACGTAAACCACACATACCTTACAACGTGTAAACAGACGGAGCTACCTTATGATGGACCGAGTATAGTGACCACAGACTTTCACAACCACAAGCAGTGACAGCCTCAAAGCCGCCCCCAATAAGAGTTGCGCACGAGGTCACGCACCTGCGCGCTAACCTACCGCCGCGCCGATTCGTGCTCACAACGCAACATGGAATGTCTTACATATCGCATTATAACTCAACTGCAAATAGTAATTAATGCGTATATTGTATATATAAATGATTCAATCCCACCTGCAAAGAAGCTTTATACACACTCCTCAAAATATGTGGCCGTAAATTTTGACACATCCGCAATGATACGAGAATTGTAAAAAAGGTAAAAATGGAGACAATAATTTTAATAGTAAATACTTTTGTTTATTGCCATCTGCAATGACGACGGAGCACGCCAAATAAGCTAACATGCTCTCTTTCTCATACACACACATTCTCTCTCTCTCTCTATCTCTATCTCTATCTCTCCCTCCCTCAAAACTCTCGTGATCAAGATTGGCGTTGTAAATGTTTCCGTGAGAGGACGTGGTAGATAAATAAGCTCTGAATACTTCAATTCAGATCTACACATTTTTTAAAAGTCAATATAGAAAAACTACAAAACAGTAATCCTTGATAATTATATTTGCCATTAAACCAGAATGATGCACTTGTTAGGCGTGAACTCTTGCGTCGCAATTAAATGTACGCGATTTCGGCGTCAGAGATTGTTCTCCAGAAATACGTTAATCGAGAAAAATTTTTGCTCAGAAATTTGACAAAAACTATTGTCTGGGATGCTGTTTATATTATTTTATTTTATTTATTATTATTGCAATTTGGCTTCGAGAAACGAACACTTCTGAACTGATGCTTTTAACGCTAAATGATATACCATGCACTCTCAAATACAAATACAAATACAATTTCGCGAACTCGCTTCTGCATCACACGTCATACACTTAGGACGTTATCCAATTCGAAAATTACTAATAATGCAATGTGATTACATGAGTACGCTGTCCAGTAGCTTATTTCGTTTTCAGAATACTTTATATCATACTATAAACTTAAGGTTATACTATCAAACACGTCCTAATATTTGTATATTAATTGGGTCACGATAGGATGTAGATAAATTCAAACACAACTTGACTACACTCAACCCAACAGAGGCTCGGATGGGTGACGCCTTACTAAAGAGCCTCCTTAGCTCCACCTATATTTTCCACTGAGTCCCTGGCGTATATGCATTTTTCGTCGTAAACATCGAGTACGCCACAGTAGCACAGTATATAGCTAACTCATCACAACTAACGACGTTACTTCGGCCAGTACGCGCGTCGACATGGTATCAGCCTCGTAGTATTATTTATATATTTACGAACGATAATCACATAGCTGCCAGGAGAGGCTCAGAAACGACGGAGCTCATAAGGGCGACCTTGCAGCGCGCATCAAGCATCATATCGCCACAACGAGCCAAGCACTGAACTAGCGTGCAAGATTCCCGCCGATCCAGTTTTACCATACGACTTAAAGCGAGGACCATAAACTTGTACTCGGTGGAAAGTCTGCAGCAAGATTCAGTGCATGTTTCTGAGTTTCGCATTCATCTGGTAAGTACATTTGAAGTACGTCAGTCCGAAACGGCAGTTATTAGCTACGTTGGAGGGCTTTGAAACGCTATTTTTAATTAACATGGTGTCTTAACAATTGCATTACGTCTTTATCCTAAGTTTTTTTTTCCTTTTCGTACATTAGGACGATGGAAGCATGTGGAACAATTTGATAAAAAAACACCCGCACATTATAAGGGATGTCCGCCTTGTTTCGCCCATGTTCGCAATTCCGCCCTACGCAGAACAAAATGCGAGGATGTGCTGCACTCTGTCCACGACATGAAGAAGCGAAGGTTCCGCGTGCCTGTATAGTAGCCAGCATTGTCGCCTAATTGACAAGTTATGTCGCGTTTAATAAGTGAATTTTTTAATATTTTCGAGAGCACAGAGTTTTTGTGTGATCATCTGAACTGTACTTTAAAACCAGAGACGGTATGTAGAAATACTATGTAAAATAATACATCATGATTGTTAGCAAGCATGATTCTTAGTGAAGTACTTTTGAAATGAAAACAGCGACCGTGTCTATGCACAGCAGCAGCAATGTTTGAGCTACAAATTGTACCTAATTCCGCACTTTTACGTGTGCCATTCTTCGTCCATAGGCGAAATAAGGAACGTGTACGAAATTTAGTACACGGGTGACATATAGGCCTAGAACGTGGGCGAAATTAGGAGCTTGTCTAACATTTAAAAATAACTCATCACGTACATTGCATGATGGTTAAAAAGTAGTATCGTCTTAAGTATCACAGTGCAAAGGATTCTCCCATAACAATGTCAAATTCATCATTCGTGACTCCATCCGACATCAGCCGTGTGCCTGATTTTTAGCGACCAAGCACATTTATACGTTCTCGAAAAGGGTCTGCTGTTTTGGTGACAGCTTCTCCCCCGTAACGAAGAGCTGCTGAAGAGTTACTTAAATGTTTTTCATGCTGTTTTGTTCAATGGAAAAACGTATTTTTTTTCTTTTTTGAATAATTTCGTCCAAAAAAGTAAATTCATGGTGCCACGAACATTTTTCTGGCAGCTGGAGCTGTTCCAAATTGCATTGTACTATTCACCTTAGTGGCAAGAAATTACTTAAATAAGTTGTTCATGTTGTTTTGTTCAACGTAAAAATATTTGAATTTTTTTGTTTTATATATATATATATATATATATATATATATATATATATAATTTCGTCTAAAATGTTTTTTTATGGTGCCACGAGCATCATGCTACTAATGTGGAAGTTATTCAAAGTTTATTTGTGCTATTTGCCTTAATGGCCTGAAATTACTTCAAGAAATTGTTCAGGTTGTTTTGTTGAAGAAAAAAAGTTTTGTAATATTTTCTCTCAAAAAAAAATTTAATGTATATTATTGCTTACAGCTTCATATATAAATGTTT
>PNEQ01111325.1:67500-81685 GCA_003012365.1 Medauroidea extradentata
AAAGAGAATTACGGACGCCGATATCGTTCGCGCTGCTCGTGGTGGTCATATTGAACATTTATGAAGATAAGGTAAAGAAAACTGTAAGCTTCCAGTTCTTTGCACTGGGCAACGAACATTACAGCTTTTTTGTTCTGATATTACTGACATATAAGGTTGGGGCATTCTTTAATGAAAGACATAATATAACTAGTGGTGGAAAGCCTGTAGCAAAATTCAACGCATTATTATAATTCATAAGTCATCCGGTTAGTACATTTTCAGGTACTGCAATTTGAAAAAAGTATTTTTGTAGCTACGTTGAAGAGCTCTGAAACAGTGTTTGTAATGTCCACGGTGTTTATACCAATGGCATTTCGTTTATCGTCTGAAGTGTGTTTTCTTCTCGTACAATGGCACAATAGATGCATTGGAATAGCTTGCTAAATAAACGTATTTCCCGACACACTGCAACGAATTTTAACACGTAACATGCAGCGCACTTAATCTATTTCAACTTTGCACGATTTGGACCTTGTATTTTCTTTTAAACCAAACGTGAAAATGTGATATTATTTTTAAATATAAAAATTCAATAAATCGGGGAAAAAAATGTTATTTTAAACGATGGCAAAAGTCAAAAGGGACAGACACAAATCTTTAAAATTTTTTTTTTAAGTAATATCACAAGAAAACGCAACTTTCGGGGATAGTTCCCATGACGTTACCTCAGGATCACAAGAATCGAGATAGATACACCACCTATGTGTATGCTGCTTTACATTCAGAAAATAACTCTGACGTTGTGACTAAGGCAAATGGCATTATAGTTTTCGAATTATACATCCAGTCTATTCACAGCAGGACTGTAGCTAAGGGGGGCTAAGTCGGGCTTGGCCCGACCTGAGTAAATTTTTGCCCGACTTATCACAGTAAGCGTATTTGTACAAATTCGCGAACATACTTGAAACACTAGCATAGCAGCCCTTCCTGGGGAATGGTTCGCCCGACCGAAAACAAATTTTTAGCTACGGGCCTGACTCACAGTGGAGTCGAAACTATCCCGGGAAGACATATGTTACCTTCTTACCCCTTCCCTCGCTGTCTTGTTCCACTTCCCATAAAACTATTATTCGTTTGATGTCCAAGTTTTGTACAACGAGGACGATAAATATCCCACATTTGATTCAATTTTAATTACCATGCATTACAATGCCCATTCTTACAAACTGCAGCTCACAAACTGAGTTATCGAATTATTAACCTTGAAAACCTAGACAAGGACAGCCGGTAAGCTTGTCCGCAAAACACGTCAACTGCTATCGATACAACGTAGGCATGATATGATTATCAGACCCAACTTCGGCTTGTCAAAACAACCACAGCTGCTACAAAATTATCTTTCTAAACCAAAAATAAACTCTGCGGTCTTTCAGGTTATTCGTATGACTTGTAAATGAGAGACGTTTTCGCCAAACTGGTTTTATACATACACTGATATTTTCAGGAGAAGCAATTAAAACATGATTTACTAGTGTTTCAAAACAAATTATTATTATTTAATTTTACAAAATCAACTTTATGGATGAAAATCTACACATGTAATCATAAAAACAATTGCCTTATGTAGGAGACATTGGAACGCAAAGGCTATATAGGATATGCAAAAAATGCATAGTAAACAACAACACCACGCGAATCTTGGGCTAAATTGGAGGCAAAATTTTTAGTGGCAAAATGTGTACGTCATCATTTTACGTGCACAATGTGGCAACACTGCACAGAGAAAGTCTCCTCTTGCGCTGCACGTCCAGGTATTATTGTACGTATGGTACGTCACATAAACATAGAACAGTGTTAGGAATGTTCGGGATTCTAACTTGCACCCATAATACACAGGTCAGAAGAGTAGTAGTCAGATAAGTAAGATATCTGTGGAGCGCAAGAGAGGACTAACTACAGTGCTATGTTGCCACACTGTGCATATAAAATGTCATCGTGCATCATTTCGTCTCCAGTTTAGCTCAAGATTCGCTTGGTGTGCTTATTATGTAGTTATTTCTGGACATCCTATATAGCTCAAAATCGCCACATCCGTAAATAACAAATTTTGTGAAAACGCGACGCGATATATATATGGTATCGCTTAAAACAACAACAAAAAATAATTAGTTGATTAATTCTAGGCAGTTGTCGTGTTTGTTCGTATTTGAAGATTAAAGCAACGTAAAAACCTAAAATTTATTTCCAAGACAACATTCTAGAATTTACAAAGTTTTCTTTTTAAAAAAGGGCACTGATAAAGTTGTTGTTAATGACGTCAGATGGTATATAAACTCCTAATAAATAATACACATCACTGCAAATTTTAATTCATTTTACGTAAACTTTAAGGCAATGACGTCAATTCGTATGCTTTTTTTTACGTAGAAACATAACTGTAATGTAATTTACTGTATTTAACTTCCGCTGCGATGGTTTTTCAAAATCTCTCCAGCAGGTGAATGCTAGGATGAGCCTCACTATAGGACATGGTCGATTCATGCCCTGATTTACGTTTATCTGACTCGATGTTTCTATTTCTAATGGCTTAAATGTTTAAGTGACGTCAAGCCCCACTTACGTATATAGTATCTCTCAAGCAAGCAGCAAAGAAGGTGCATGCCCTAGACAAGTCTGGTAACATTGGCGACAGTAGTAACGATCTGGACTACCTGGTTGTAGGCAGTCAATAATGAACGACTTCGTGCCACTAAGCGTTATTTATAGCATGCAAAAGCCTTTACAGACTTCTAAGACAGATAGCTCAGTCATCCTGACCTACATTTGCAATTACTTGAAAGAAAATAAGTCAAACTTGTATTACAAAAGTACGGGCAAACACAGAAAAACGTCGTGAGGACAAGATATACAGCTTAAGTGCATATATCTGTGCAGATTTGTTATTGGCACAAAGTTAATTTAACACGCCTTGGCGGACTTTCAAGACATTTAAAATGAATGCAAAGAAGAAAGGATGGAATCTAGTACTAACAGTTAACAGGTAAAACAGGTTATACTCCTATCACAGAAGCAAATTACCAAACAGCTGAGATAATGAAAAGCCTTGTCTATTAAATTAATGTAGTATCTAGCCATTCGACATATATTGAGCAGCAAGACTAATGTCCTCGATCTTGAAGATTCAATGTATGTTTGACAATACTGCTTCTATCTCGATAACATTAATTCATAATAACCTATTGTCCTGCGCAGGCGCACATAGCATACAGTTTGCTTATAGAAAGAACAAAACTAAGATAACATTCTTATTGAGAAAATTGTAATGTTAGTCGTGTCTTGAAACTTGCGATACAATTCAGTGCTGGTTCATAACAAAATTAACTTGGCGTATATTATCTCAGAATACTCAATAAACTACACTTAATAAACGTAATTTGTGAAATAGATAAATTGCAGAGATCTACTGGCTACACCAAGGAAATACTATGTTAAAATTACTGGCCTTAGACTCATTCTTATTGTAATGTCAGGCATAATTTTACCTGTATGTAGGTCCGTTAACGTCTTCTTGATACCAGTGTTGTGGCCTGAAGAAAATAATTACAAATTTGAGTTAACATGTTTCCAGTAAAGGTTTTTGACACTAGTAATGTTTATTTATGCCACGGTCAACTTTAAGGGGTATTAAAAGTTAAGATGTCGAGCAGACGGCTGGAATACTCAATAATCAATAAAATCTGAACTATTCATCGTAATTCAATGCAATTTCTTTGCCGAATAGATATTTTATTAGCGGACGTCTATGTGTACAAAATTAGGCGGTAGTATGCTTTTCCTTCGAATAAAAAATTAAAAACTTTTTTTTAGAAAAATAACGGCTTGAAACCACAAAATGTACAAAAATTAAAAATTATAATTTTTATATGATAAATACCCAGGTTTCTATAACAAACGAATTGCAAGTCAAAACGTGAGTATTTTTTAAATTCAGTTACTACAGAGACATGGATATCATAACACTAAAAATAGAAGTTTTTGTTATGGATTTGGTAGTATCAAATCTTAATTTTTCTAGACATATATTTTAATATTTTGCGGCAAAACACATAATACTACTGAATAGTGATGTATAAACGTCCGATAATAAAATATATACATGGCAAAAAAAATCCATCGAATTACGATCGATGAGTAGTTCAGATTTTATCGACGACTGAGTATTCCAGTAGTTAGCTCGACATTTTACACTCCGATACCCCTTAATTATTGTTTGTGTACAGTTGTTTCTTAGAGTCCCCAGCATGCCGAAGTTAATGGGTCTCCTAGCGAAATCGACACGTGGAATTTATGAACTCTTCTGTATATATTCCTGAGATTATCTCAAGTTATCCCCAGAATTACTAGCAACACTAACAGTGATTGTTCCTTGTACACACACACACCTACATATACGCACACATAAACACATCAACACATACATCCACACACAAATATATGCACACACATACACACACCCCTTGCTAATTTTGCCATTTAGGCCGTATGGACAAAATATATCTCCAGTGCACATAATATTTATTTCACCTTATTCAAACTAATAGTTGGTACAAATTTCTTTCTGTGCACGACGATCCGAGGTCGATTCCCGGCGGAGTCGCACCCCATATTCACCAGTGGGTAACGTGGCGGGTATTACTGATAGCCAGAGAGTTTTCTCAGGGTATTCCCGTTTCCACCGCCCTTACATTCCGCCTCTGCTCCGTACTCAATAGGTCAACCTTACCAGCGTTCAAACCTTGCTAAGCAGTGACCAAAATCTCACACCCATATTTCCTGTAGTGTATATTACACAATTGGAAAGTTGTTGTTTTACTGTCACTGGTAATTCGATTCAATTAATGGCTTTGCCTAGCAATCCTGCGGCCACGAATTTTATTTGGGAATCAGTGTCAAATTTAATCACATCTCATGAGTGAATTTTAAAGATAACTATTTCTACATAAAACAATAAACTCCAATTTTAAAATGTATACGTCTCAAAAAAGTATAAGAAATTAATGTTTTTAATTGCTTCATTGCAATTCAATCGCTGTAAGCTTTGTAGTCAGGACTCTTAAATTGTACAAATAAACAACAAAATGCAGTTTATTATTTAATACTGAACGGAACTTACAAAATACAACATAGTCTACAGCATTATAATGAATCAATTCTAAATTAGGTTTGAATAAAATAACGATATCAACAAAGGGAACATGACCAATGTTAGCTTTTCTCCTCGATAAAATTTAACCTCGACGCAGCAATGAACTTGACTATGTCAAGTTGTTGGCGAAATACTGACTATCGTTTCCTGAATATAGATTACGTCATCATTTCAACACGCAAAACATTACTGCAGTCTTACTGCTCAACTCCAATGTCGGCTATAGCTCATGCATCCACCCATATGGCCACTCCAGGACCAAATGCTGTCAATGTCACAGGCTTATCTTATCACCAAAGTTGCACTCTGACAAGACAAGAAAAGATAAACAGTGCACTTTGTGGCTATCTAACGCAATGAATTTTCCCATTACAGCAGTTTGTAAACTCGCGTGACTTCCTAGGAGCTTGGAGAATTTAACACGTGTCGCACGACGAGTGTCTAAATTTATCTTGTCAAATGACGAAACACTTAACAACTGCCAATAAAGAAACGAATTTTTCGAGTTATTTCGAGAAGCCCCGAAAAAAATTTCTAATAGGCGTCCTGAATTTCTAAAATCACTGATGAAGTGTTTGAAGTGTGTTTCCTTTTAATAGCTAACATTTTGATAATAATATTAGCTGTTTCGTCTAAAAAAAAACGACACTTGACACGCTGGAACACCGCCCGTGCGCCAAACAAGGACTATTTCGTAAACACGTTGGTCAGTGAATTTCGTTTGAGGATTTTGAATTGGTGGACGTTGGAATGAGCCTACATAATTTACATTTACATAAATTACACGTAGTATACATCTATTTAATTGTATTTTTATCTTAAACATATTTTCATTGTAGTTTTACAACCAGTGTAGGCTTAAAGGCGGATTCACAACCGCACTTTATGTACGAACACACGCAAGTAAATTAAGTATTAGAGATTGGATTCACAACAGTACAGACATGCGCGGAAATTGTTAACGTCATAACAAAATGTCGGTAATAGATTACTCTACTCCATTTTCATTTTTCGAGGCGAATAAAATAATTTATGAAAGCAAGATAAATTATTTATCAATATAAATTAATATTTCATGGCGTCTTACGTTTGAACACGTTGCATTCACAACCACCACTTAGCGTACGTACGAAGAAGAAAGTTGACCAACTCTATGTACTTACATACGCACGCTACGCGAGGATGTAACGCTAGCATGCACTCTCGGTGTTTCTACTTTTACACGTACGTACGCGCGTACGCTAAGTGGTGGTTGTGAATCCAGCTTTATGAATGAAACCTACTTCACCCTCGTCACTCCAAGTTTATAACTGAAAATAAGTATAGTTATGTTTTCGCTACACTTTTCTCCTGCGTGTGATCAGTAGAGGACAATTAGTTGAAAAGCACTACAATATTACTACAGTACGAATGCGAAATACAGTATTTAATCCCAAGTTAACTTTGAAATGTAAAATACCGACGGTACAGATGCAGCATGGAACGTCTAAACTAAGCGAAACCTTCTCGCTGATACAAACAGACTTCTGTATACACTATGAAACTACAAACAACTATAATAGCAGCCTCACTAAATATTTTGATCCATGAATAGTACTTGCTTGCAGGATCGCTACCATTTATCTAAGTGCATTTAACGGTTCCCTCTAACCACAAGGCGGTGGACATAACAAGAAGCATTGTGTCACCGCAACAAATAAAGTAGTTTGTATGTATGTATGTCTTAATAAGATGTGATAAATAAATGAAAGCTGAACACGTTGATTGAAGTTTAAAGTTTTTGGAAGTCAGAATATAAAAATAAACAGGAAAATCAAAAAGAACAGTTTTCACCACCTTTAATTGTAAATATTTTACAGCTTGGTGAATTCACCAGTGACGCTGAAATTCCGTTCAATTAACTGAGACGCCAGAGATCAAGCTAGAGGAATACATCATTTTATAAACTGAACCGTTTCTGTGGACATATGTCCATGTGAGCGAATGTTACCGTGTTGCAGAGACCCCTCGGTTTTTCTTTAATAAAACAAAGAAAAGCATAAAAAACATATAACATCAGACAATTCAGGAAAGGAATTCAGTCGTATCTCAAACAACGATGCAAAAACAAAAACAAAAATATAAATATAACAATAACAACACCAATTGATTTCAGAACGTAATACTGTTGTTGTATGGAGAAAGACATAACAAAACAAAATAAGAAGAATAAAAAACAAAATAAGGTGTATGAGAAATGGCGAAAAAAATGAACGATGATAGCGAAACACGAATGGATGCGTACACAGACGACTCAAATATGGCATAAATTACTGTCTACGATTTTTGTTTTTCAGTTTACCCGTATTGACTTGCAACATCTTTTACTTTTAAAGTAACGTGTTCGTCTTTAATTATGTATCATTACTTCCTCTCAACGCTTCGTTACAGGAAGACGATTACAGACGGTTAACAACAACTCACAATATCAGGAACATGAAGATTTTAAGCGGGCACGACGTGTATTATGGAATAATTTAAACTTTCTCCAAAAGAGAAAGGAAAACCATTAAAACAGAAATGAGGATTGTCAGACCAAGAATTTAACCCGGGTCCTCAAGAAAGCAAGCCCAGTGTGTTTACCAACGCGCCTCCTTGCTCGGTCAGTAAAAGAGAAACTATGGGTGGCAGAAAAGACGTAAGTGTGGGCGATACAGCATCGGGAGCTTCAGCGACAGTGCGTGGTACATTAATTAAAACCACAAACTTTAACTGACATTAATATGTTTCACAAAGTCAATACCGAAAACAAATAAAAAATAAATTCTATATGACCAGGTAACCTGGATTTCTGCGAAAATATCTCCACACCAGCTCGTTTCAATGCTATACCGGCACATTTGCGGCTTTGGTTCATTGTCAGTGATCAGTAGGGATAGGAAATATTCGTGGATTCAGTTACGTGCATGTAGTAATCAACTGCCCTATGCATATTTATGCCCGGACTATTTGTACACTAGCTGCTATGCTACTCATTGGAACAGCAATCAATAAAAAAAATCGCATGAGGAGTATATCCGAGGGCTAGGGTACCGCACTCCGAACCCAGATTTTATGAATAGAAATCAATAGGCCAGGAATGGCCAACCTTTTCGAAGCTATGGCCCAAAAATCGAACCAAATCATGTCGCCGGCCACGATAAAAAAATTTCACGTTGACTACTTTTTATGAGATGAACACTAACGTACAGTTTTATAGTAGTATAACAGAGAATTGTATTCACAGTATTTATATAAGGAGCGTTGCCAAATATGAAAGCATTATTTAAATATTTTTGCTGTCAGTGTAAGTAACTTTGAAATATTATGCAAATGCTTCAGGATATGGCGGGCCGTTTAGAATGCAGTGGCAGGCCAGTGTTTGGCCAGCGGCCTTGGGGTTGACCGTCCCTGCGCATAGGCAATCAGTGTACCCCGACGGATGACATGAAGTGAGAGGCCCTACGATGGAGAAGCGCCGGAATGAGACGGGCGGGCGGGGGAAACGGTAGATCCTCGAGAAAACCCACTGACACGATTTTCAGATGCGAAAATCCGGAGACCTACCCCGCCGAAGATCGAACCCAGATCGCCTTGGTGGGAGGCGAGTGGTCTGACCACTCGGCCGCCTCAGTCCCTGGCACAGTAAATAATGAATGACTAGACGGAGCTTGAGTATGCATAAGACAGCGGAATCTAACATGCACATCAATTTTCCGTTTCCTGGCAGTTAAGTGCTTTTAACTCTCAGCGTATTGGGGTTCTACCCGCAAAGCATGCGCGTTTGATGTCGCACTAGCTTACCTCACGGAGGAATGCCATGAAACTGACACCAGACAGCATGTGTGCCAGGTATGCTACAACCTGCAGAAGATTGCTACACACTAAATTCAGCGTTCTTCCCAGCAAATATTTAAAGTTGGATAGCTAATTCAGGTTGGCACAGTTAATAGAGTGTTGACTCGGCACTTAATGCACGCTGTCAATAACTATGAAGTACAGCTGCATATGTGCACATAAGGTATTGAAACAATATTTTCGTGAAAATCCAGCCAGGGTCCTTATTTATGTAACAGTTTCCCAACGTAAAATATTTTACCTTTAGAACCTTTAGACGATGCCGCAGGTCGGTGGGTTATTCTCAAGAATCTCCGACTTCCCCCGAACCTTCATTCCAGCGCTGCTCCCTATTCATGCCATGCCTCACCAGCGCTAAAGACCCAGATGTTAAAAAGTTAATGAACCTGGCGCGTGAGCCGAGCTGTAACTTCGTACGAAAAGTATTTTTTCTTGTATAGATATTACAATGTTTCCAACGCGTTTGTCTAGGGAGGAAAAAAAAGACACACTAAAAAATGCGTCCTTATGGTTTTAAAAATGCCGTTCGCTTACTAATAACATGATTACCAAGCTTCTCAAAAGTACCAAAAAAATCCTTTTCACGTTGCTGTAGCAGTGAAAATATTAACCGTACCGTAAAACAAAATCATGAAGGTTGCATTAGACATTACCACACATTTTCCACAAATAAAGTAGCAGAGTCATCGCTTGGAGTCGCGATGAAATACACTTTCTACGAAATCATTATATGCTAGTTTAGAACTGCACGCCTAGAGATGATGAGGTGTTTGAGGGTCGTGTTATATTCGACTTATCGCCTTCCTAGTTTCCGAGCCTCAAAAATAAATAAAAGCTAAGGTACACTAACTTGTTAACTAAAATATCTCCAGTTCTACCTTTGGCAGTCTCATCCACCAGAATAAAATATCAAGTCCATTTGTTGTATATTTTAGCACTACAGAATATAGAACTTCATTACGTATATACGCTGAATGGTAGGGCATGAAAACAAAAAATAGTATTTGATCACAAATTACATTGAGTATGACGAAAATAAATACATTTTTTAAAGCAGACTCCTATCGGGCAGTAAAACCCGAAGTCAAACGAGATTTAGAATGCAGATAGAATAAGAATGTTTCTAAAGTTGGATATCTCAGAGATTTTTTAGCTGACCCAGAACACTAAAAAGCAATCGAAATTAATTTAATCTTCCTCTATACTCGACACGAGCAAGCAATCGATGTGAACTGCAGCGAACAGCACTGCATATTCTAAGTCCTTTTTCCGTGAGGTAAAAAGATACTTATCCTGTTTCATTCCATTCAAAACGCTTACGTCAGAACAGTGAATGATAAACAATTTTCCTATATAATGTTAAAGTACTGCTTATATTTACTCAGCCACACCTTCCAATATGTTCTGAGTTGGACGCGCAAGGACAGCTACAACTACTCGTATATTAATTAAACACCGCTCACAAGCTCAACATTGGCACAGAACACTTGGAACCTCCACTGCCACAAGACAACCTCGAACGCACGTAATAATCTTGCTCACTTAAAAGCTCAAGGTCTTTCTTGATGTCGTCTTCCAAACATTGGACACAAATGCGAGCTGACAAAAGCGATGGAGTGAGTGATACATCTTGCACTTAAACCTTCGGAAACCAATATTTCATTTCCGACCATTAAGAAAACTTTTTAAAATGTTTGTATCTGAGTTCACTTTCATCCCGAATGTACACAGTTAAACTTCTCAAAGTTCCGTAGTTAATATACTAGGAACTTAATTCTCTTTCTACTCTAACTCAGCTCTACGCTCTTCGCTGTAAATTTAGAACTGCCTTCCTGGTTAGTGCGTAACGTAATTTTCCTAGTACCGTAGTGCGTAGCGACATTATTTCTAGCAAGAAGAAAGTTAAAAAATACTTCCTTGCTTCCGGCTACAGAATCTGCAGTCTAGGAGAAGTTCTTGTCCGTTGCTCAGGGAACACCCGGATGTAAAATCTCAATGTGAATATACATCCGACGGGAAGATTTCTCTCTTTCTCCCTTTCCCTTTCTCTCTCTAGCATTTACTATGACATAATCTGAGCTCGGCCATTCGTTTAACACTCCCACAACACTGTTCCGACGTGACATTTCTAGGCGACATGAACCAAACGAACTAAATACATGAATGATCGCGTGACATAACAGAAAGAGCAACAACTCGACGATTTAGGAGCTGCCAGACACGATTCTGGCAAGCAGCCAGAGTCTGTTCGTGAGAGTCGCAAGGTTATGCGACTTGCATTTGGCGACATACCGTTAACCTGATCCAGGGACGTCTGCTTTGTGCTAATAATGGCACCGCTGACGTAGTCTTTGTTACCGGCATGTTGGATAAGATCAGCTTCTCTACGAACATTATATTATTCAATCGGCCTGGATAACTCATGATAACTGCACACATGCATATCAACCTTGCAATGCGCGTCTCAACCTTCCGGCTAACATTTATTTTACATAAGCTTTAAATAACAATTATATTTTATTTACCTTTTTAAAATATATGTGCAGAACCACATACGCTGTAGAAATTTTTACACTCAGCTTCTGTAATTTAGATTAAATGAGTTTATTCGGTTCTAAACCAATTCTTTAAATCACACCGCAAAGAAAAAAAGTACGACTCTGTAAATTACAGATACAAAAATCAAAATTTGTATGCGCGTTTAGGCATATACCGCGTTTGTTTCATGTACAACAATGTACCGTTCACAGAGTTGCACCACATTTTGTAAACATATCCTAATCTTCCATACTTGAGAGGGCGGGGGGGGGGGGGGGAACAATAAAAAAACGTAAACCGAAAAGGCTCCGACTCTCCTCTGCCCTCCCTTTTTTTAATTTTGGCAAGAAATACAGCTCCCCCTCCCCCACAAACCAAACACAAAAATACGTTGCAATTTGTCTTTTTTTTGCGATTTTTAATCATTTGGTCTGAGCCATGACATGACGTGATTACTTTTTACTTAACACTCATTGTGAAAATGTATTAGTTCAATAGTAATGCCTTGTAATGGGAAGGTATGAGGGGTAGGGGAGGGGGAAGCACAACATATCAGGGGAATAGCAGTACCGCGTCCCGTGCTCTGGTTAACCCCCTTTCCCTTTCTTTCTTCTTCCTTGGTCACTAACACTGCCTATCGCTTGCTGCGACATTCCTTTACAGTTAATTTAATTTGTTGTGCCGTTCCTTTGTGGAGGTGGGCGAGCTGTTTCACTGTTTACGACGCTCGTCTCAGCACTGAAGTACGAAGTCAAAAATGTACCACTGCAAAGTCGGGAAATTCGTCGCCTTTATAACGATAGAGATAAGTCATTAAGTCGGATCTTGGTTGTTAGAAGAACTTTCCAGAAACGGGACTAAAGACTATAACTAAGGCAATCCTACTTCTGCGATCAGTTCTAAGATGTTAGTTCTCAGTTACAAATGTCGGCGGCGGCTGGATGGCGACATTGAAGAAGTCGAGAGATTACGGAACGACATTCGGCGCGAGGTTCGCGATTGTGGAAGGGAGCGATTGTTGTCCTCTGGAAGACAGACATTGAATGACTCTGAACTGGTAACTGTCTGAGAGGTAGTATTGAGAGAATGAGAGAAAATATTTTGGTCAGCGATTATCATCTAGGTCATTACGGCCGGTGAGGAGGTGAAATAATGTATGGAGCAGCGCTGGGAATCGGCAGATCCCCGAGAAAACCCGCCGATCAGCGGCATCGTCCGGCACCACATGCGGAAATCCGGAGACCGACCCCGACGCGAATCTAACCCGGATTGCCTTGGCGGGAGTTGAGTGATCTGACCACTTTGCCACCGCAGACCCCAGGTGGGGAAAACTCACAATTTTATATTTTTATGAAATAGTGTTAGTTTTGTACAAATTACTTGATAGTACATAAACCTCTAACGAAAAAAAAAATTAGCTCAGCTAGTTTTCTCGTAATGGCACTTCAAAGTCAAAATTTGCATATTTTTACTTCATAAAAAACTTCAAAAGCAGTAAATATAATGAAAAGGAAAAAAACACGCCAAAACTACACGTCACTGTCTACGGCTTGAAGCATATGAAAACCCGTTATAAAATATGTTTGTGTTTAAAATAAATTTATAAAATTAACAAAACAATTTTCAAACTTTAAATAAAAAATTTTTTGTAATGGGTTTCATATGCTACAAAGTTTTGATGTGATTTTTTCCATTTAATTATGATAACTGGTTTTCAAGTTTTGTATGAAGTAGAAATATGCAAATTTTGACTTTGAAGTGCCATTACGGGAATACTAGTTGAGCCAATTTTTTTTTTTTCGTTAGAGGTATATGTACTCTCAAATAATGTGTACAAAACTAACACTATTTCATACAAATATAAAATTGTAGTCTTCCCCAACTTGAACAACCTTAAGAACTTACCATGGGGAAACAAACGTGAATACACAAACAGCAGTTGGCACCGTCTTAGTAAGATTCACGATTCATCAAAGACTGAGATTCCTGTTTGACGCCGGAGTAATTCATCATCGGCAGACAAGGGATAAAATCACCTTAACTGGAGAAGTCAGCACGGGGGAAGGTGAGTGGAGGAGATGGAAAACAGTGGGAGAAGAAAGTGTCGACATTGGCATGGATCTTCCACGAGCGGAAATTTATAATCTTGCTCACAGCTGAAGTGGCATAGAATCCGGTGGAAATGGCAATGAAATCTGCGGAGACCCTGGGTGTGTAGATACTGTACATCGACGGCAGTATATGAAGAAACCTATGTGTGATGAAACTGCGCGTTGCGGAACGCCAATAGAAACAACAAGGAAAGGGAAAAAAATATTATCTACTCTGGAAGCTACTTGGTGACAAGGTTGAAATGTAAGGTGGTAAATATGATTTATTAACTGTGCAAATGCGCTATACAAAACACTACAAATACTAATACGCTATTTACGCTCTTCGTAAATTAATGCTTTAAGAAACAGCGAAATATGCGGTACGACAAAACAGTGTAGCATCAATAAACTTCGGGCACGGAAAAACTTCCATACACATGCAAAATACACTCAGGGGATGAATAGATTTGCGGCACACACAATATTTAAC